>JAAAKG020086961.1:0-16519 GCA_010014905.2 Druon quercuslanigerum | reverse complement strand
ATTGTAAAATTGAAGATTTTTTTGCTATATTAAAACGTAATTTATTCTAAAATATGGATAATAATGTATACACTATTAATAAATATTTCAGAATTATAATTTGTAAGATTATTATAAATTATTTATTTGAAATTACAATTTTATTGTTATAAACAATTTTCGGATATTGAAAAAATATATTTGTTAAATATCACCTGATTTTTGTTTCCAATCGATATAAAAGTAATTTAAAAACATTACAAAACAAATAAAAATATATTTCTAATTGTTAAAATCAAATATAATAAACAAAGGATCAGTCTCATCGATAAAAAAAAATTGATTGTACTTTTTTTCAATAAATTTTTTCTTTTTCATGGTATGGTTGATTGAACTGTATTTTCATTTCACAACTGATTGAGAATGAAAAATTTTATAAACAAAATCGCATTTTAAGCGCGACTGAATATTGCTTATTTACAAACACTTATTTGCATACACATGTTTCACACGTTCAAAAACAAGTTCTTTAAACATTGAAGAGATTGACAAACTGGATATTTGAAGATCTTTTTTAAACTAATTTTTAATTTTCAAAGCAGTTTACATTAGTTTAAATAATCTTTTTTTTCGTGTTTTACAATTTTCTTTACAAATTGTTTATTGTTTACTTGTAACTTTTTTCTAAATAGGGGTAGAAGAATTTAGTTTTTTTAATTTGGCTTTCTTTGTCGATTATATGAAAAATTCGCATTTGTTTAAATATTTTTTTAAAAATATTAATTGTACATTTTTATAAAATTGAGATAGAAATCTGATTTTTCCCTAAGTAATTTCTTTGGTATTTTATTGAAAAAATTAATTGTTTTTTACATTAGAAAATTCTTCTTGGCAGAAATTATTTTTGTGATAAAATGCGTTTGCTGTGGCAAATTTTTTTGGTTAAAAATGGGATTATTTGAAAATTAATCTATTTTGGATGAGAATGTGACAATGCTGTCAAAAATTCGTATTTTTGTATTACTTAATTTTTTGTTGTTGAAAATTTAATTAATTGCTCGAAAATTTGCCTTTTATTTTTTAATTAAACTATCTTCAATTTAAAAATAAAATATTTGTTAATGAAACGTCATTAATTAAAATTTTCGTTTCAAATCAATTTTTTTGTCAAAAGCGAACTGCTTGTTTAAAGCTGAACTACATACTTTGTTAAAAAAATTTTTTTGCAAATATTTATTATTCAAATATAAAGTTTATACTTTTGGTTAAAAGTTTAACTATTTCGTTGAAAACTCGTCTTTTTTTTTGAAAATTTTTTAATTAAATTAATTATCTGAAATATACCAGAATCGTTTTAAATTTGTTGAAGAATCTTGCGAAAATTATATTTACATTATCTTAAAAACAAATTAATTTAACAAATAAATATTTATTCAGACATTTTATTTTTTATTGAAAACTTTTTTTATCTTTAAATTGTATATATGAAAGAAGCTTTCTAAGAATCAGGATTTATTATTCTTTAAAAACACGGCGAAAAAAATTACCTAATAGTATTTTTTTTGGATGACTGCAAAATCCCGAAAAAAAAATTCTCTGATTGGAAAATTTTCGTACAGCTTATAATATTACCGAATAATAAAATTTCTGAAAGAAAATTGCCGAATTATAAACTATCGGAACTAGAAAATTTCCGAGTTTAAAAGTTAAAAAAATTTTCGTTATAAATATTAATTATTTATTAAAAGTACATAAATAAAATATATTTATTAAAAAAATTTTTTTAACTTTTGCAATTTATCAAATTATTATTTGAATTTAAAATAACAATAATTAACAAAATTTATCCAGAAATATTTTGTATTGCATTATTTTTATTTTAAATTCAAAAAATAATATTAGAAACTTTAAATAGCAAAAATATTTTTTTGATCAAAAGGTTTAAGTATCGTTTTTATAGCAAATAAATTAAAATAACAAATTTATTCGTGTAAATTCAGGGATTTTTTAGTTCAAATTTTTTATAATTCTGAAATATTATAATCTGTAGAAAAAATTTATCACTCGAGAATTTTACAATTCCTTAATAATAAAATTTTGGAATTGGAAAATTCACAAACATAAAAAATAAAAAATTTTTACACAGAAAAAAATTATTGTTGAACAATTTTAATTGTATTAGTTAAAATTAATTTTGTGAATAAAAATATTTAAATTGTTTAAATTCGAAAACTTTACGTGGCGGGAAATTTAATTTTTGAGGATTTTTCAACCGTTCCATTTTTTTCATAATTGATATTAAAGCAACAATATCATAATTTTACAATTTTCGAACTTTATTTATTTACTTGCACAAATTTCAATCTATTCTAATTTAGAAAACAAAAATTAATTCTTAGACCAACATTGAATGCACTAGATTCACATACAGCAAAAAAAAATTTAAATAAAACGTGTCTACATTTATTTTTGTTCGTAAATATCAAAGTAGGCATAAGATTAAAATCAGGATCTACTAATTTTTTGTTAATTTAGAAATGAGGTTTCTGTCATTATGCAATAAAAAAAATCTATGTCACCTACTTAATTTTCTCGTGAATATTTAAAGCAGCTCTCTAGGAATCATGATCTATCAATATCTAAAAATCCGGCAAAAATATTATGTAACAGTAGTTTTTCCCATTATGAGTGACTAAAGTAAGACTCGGGACGTTTTTACGTCCAATTACGTAAAAGTTGAGTAGGGTGCCGGATGCGTAGAGATTGGTGAGCTGAAATCACTGGCCTTTAATCGCACGGGCAAAACAGCTCGGAATCAGAACTTCCGTTCGCATAGCAAGTCGTGTGTCAGCCTTCTGACGAAAGTGAGAATGCTACAAGGAACTAGAAAAAAAAGGAAAGAACATGTAGTCGCAGGCACAACTCTATGAAGTCCTTTTTAAGCCAGAATTAGTAGAAATGTTACAAATGAAATTAGAACCTGTACAGGAACCATGGAGGATCCTGGTCATGTTTCTGGACGTGATCCTGCACACAAGGTGCTCTTTAAATCATAATTAGCAGAAATGTTACAAATTAAATTATAACCTGTACAGGAACCAATGAGGATCCTGATCACGTTTCCTGGTCACGTTTCCTGGTCGTGATCCTGCACACATAGTGCTCTTTAAGTCAGAATTAGTAGAAATGTTACAAATGAAATTAATAACTGTACAGGAACCCTAGAGGATCCTGGCCATGTTTCTGCACGTGATCCAGCACACAAGGTGCTCTTTAAGTTAGAATTAATAAAAATGTTACAAATGAAATTAGTAACAGTATAGGAGCCATTAAGGATCCTGGTAATATTACTGGACATGATACTGCACTCAAGGTGCTCTTAATGCCCAAATTAATAGAGACGTTACAAATGAAATAAGTACCTGTACAGGAACCATGGAGGATCCTGGTCATATTTCTGGACGTGATCCTGCACACAAGGTGCTCTTTAAATCATAATTAGCAGAAATGTTACAAATTAAATAAGAACGTGTACAGGAACCAATGAGGATCCTGATCACGTTTTCTGGTCACGTTTCCTGGTCGTGATCCTGCACACATAGTGCTCTTTAAGTCAGAATTAGTAGAAATGTTACAAATGAAATTAATAACTGTACAGGAACCATAGAGGATCCTGGTCATGTTTCTGCACGTGATCCAGCACGCAAGGTGCTCTTTAAGTCAGAATTAGTAAAAATGTTACAAATGAAATTAGTAACAGTATAGGAGCCATTAAGGATCCTGGTAATAATACTGGACGTGATACTGCACTCAAGATTCTCTTAATGCCCAAATTAATAGAGACGTTACAAATGAAATTATTACCTGTACAGGAACCATGGAGGATCCTGGTCATGTTTCTGGACGTTATCCTGCACACAAGGTGCTGGTTAAATCATAATTAGTAGAAATGTTACAAATTAAATTAGTACCTGTACAGGACCATTGAGGATCCTGGTCACGTTTCGTGTTCACGTTTCCTGGTCACGTTTCCTGGTCGTGATCCTGCACACATAGTGCTCTTTAAGTCAGAATTAGTAGAAATGTTACAAATGAAATTAGTAACAGTATAGGAGCCATGGAGGATCCTCGTCATATTTCTAGACGTGATCCTGCACACAAGGTGCGCTTTAAGTAATAATTAGTAGAAATGTTACAAATGTAATTAACATCTGGACGAATTAGTAGAAATGTTGCAAATGAAATTAATACCTGTACAGGAGTTATTTAGAATCCTGGTAATATTACTGGACATAATACTGCACTCAAGATGCTCTTAATGCCCAAATTAATAGAGACGTTGCAAATGAAGTTATTACCTGTACAGGAACCATGGAGGATCCTGGTCATGTTTCTGGACGTGATCCTGCACACAAGGTGCTCTTCAAATCATAATTAATAGAAATGTTACAAATTAAATTAGTACCTGTACAGGAACAATTGAAAATCCTGGTCACGTTTCCTGGTCGTGATCCTGCACACATAGTGCTCTTTAAGTCAGAATTAGTAGAAATGTTACAAATGAAATTAATAACTGTACAGGAACCCTAGAGGATCCTGGTCATGTTTCTGTACGTGATCCAGCACACAAGGTGCTCTTTAAGTCAGAATTAGTAAAAATGTTACAAATGTAATTACCATCTGGACGAATTAGTAGAAATGTTGCAAATGAAATTAATACCTGTACAGGAGCCATTGAGAATCCTAGTAATATTACTGGACGTGATACTGCACTCAAGGTGCTCTTAATACCAGAATTAGTAGAGACGTTACAAATGAAATTAGTACCTGTACAGGAACCATAGAGGACCCTGGTCACGTTTCCTGGTCGTGATCCTGCACACAAGGTGCTCTTTAAGTCAGAATCAGTAGAAATGGTACAAATGAAGTTAGCACCTGTACATGAACCATGGAGGATGCTGGTCATGTTTCTGCACGTGATCCTGCACACTAGGGTAGTCCAAAAATGCATTGGAATATTTTTTTAATTTGTATAAGCAGATCGATTTACAAATATAAAAAACATAAGTCTGTTTCATAGTTTACTGATAATTAGATGTTCAGATAAATTTTTTTAACAATTTATTATTGTTTTTAACAATTTCTCATAGATTGGAGTTAGAAAGACGCGGTTTTTTCAAAAAAAAATTCACTTCTCCAATTTTTAATTAGAGGGAAAAGATAATCCATGAATGTTAACAATAGTGATTCTTTGAACAATTTATTATTATTGTTAATAATATTCTATTTAAAAAATTCTACAAAACTACAGTTTCAAAAAGTTCACTCTAAGTCAAATTTTCAATTAGAATAAGTTAAGTAATTAATTAGAGTCCAGAAAATTAATTGTTTAAACAATTTATTAATATTATTATCATGATTATTATTATTATTAAGATTATATTTGAATAATGCTAGAAAGATGCCGTTTTTTCTGAAATTGCTGGCTTTTTTCCAATTGTCAATAGGAATGAAGTAATAATGAATTCAAGTTAACAAAAAAATTGTTTAAACAATTTATTATTATTGTTAATAATGTTTTCTTTGCTTTATCAGTATGATATTGAGTTTATTTCCCAATAATTAATGATATTTAGCAAAAATCATTGTTTAAACAAATTATTATTGTGTATTATTATCTTTATCTGTAGCAATGTCTCATAGTTGCGTTTTTTCGGAAATCTGTACCTTTCTGTGCTTTTTTACTCAGTTAGTTTTTGATTGAATCAAAGCGTTTTTCCAAAAACTGTGTACTTCGAAAGTTATTAAAAATTTTTTTTATTAAATAAACAAAAAAATGAACAAAAATTTAAAAATCCACCATGAAAGTTCAATGCGAATTCTTATGAGCTTTTATTTTAAAAAAAGTTTTAAAAAAGCCGCACAGTCGAGCCTGGTATTTAATTCAGTTTTTCAACTTTTTCATAAATAAATAAATAAGACGAAAAAATGGAAATTTTTCTATTTGACTTTTCATGTGCTTTTCAATAATAGGAAAATTGTTGTAATCGACTAAGTTTCATAGATTTTGAATATATAAAGATATTCTATCATGACACAATAAACCAAAAAGCTTTTTTATAAACAAATTATTAGTTGAAAATGTGTTTTGTATAATTTTCTATAATTTAACGTTCTTTAAGTTATATTGCAAGAAATTTTAATGGATTCTTGTTAATATTATAAATAAATTTAATAAACAGATGCATTATTCATTATTATTCATTATTCATTATTCATTATTCATTATTCATTATTCGTCAAAAAATTGATTTTTTTCGATGTCAATTTTTTTAAATTCGGAAACTCATGATAATTCCAGATAAGTTTCTAATTCGTTGATAAATGTTATGATTTTTTAAAAACAAATTTAATCAACAAATGCATTATTTGGACATTTCTCGACGTGAAAACTCGTTTTTACCAGATTTAAGGATGTACACTACGCACAATCAATCTCAAAAGTTTCCTATCTTTAAATTGATTTATAAAATCGACAAAAAAGATCTATTATTAATTTCTGTAAATATTGGTGGAGACTACTCAGTACACTTCAGAAAAAAAACAGTTTGAGTTAAAATTGTTTATTTAACGGTAGTTATTCAAAGTTTCAGTTTTTTCTTTCTCCATAGGAAAAAGTTACAATTTTTATTTAATCCTAATTTTTAACTTTTTTTTTCTTTTTATATTTTTTAAAGGGTTGTCTAAATAAGAATTATAACCTTTTCCTAAAGAGAAAGCTAAATTCAAAACTCTACACAACTACTGTTAAATAAACAATTTTGACCTGAATCTATTTTTTTTATTTTATAAATCATCGTAAAGATTAGCGACTTTTGATATTGCTGTACGTAGTGTACATCCTTAATAAGCTGAATAGAATATTTTTTAGGGGCCTAATACCAGTGTTTGATGTAAGAATACGACAGAGGTCTCTGTCCATTAGAATGCCAATAAGTAGAGAAACTACTATATCGTAATCAATTTTTATTTCGCGAAATTAATTAAAAACGCAAGAAAAATAAGTTCTAAAAAATTCACTGCGGGGTGCATTTGAACCAACAACTAATTACCTAATCAGCCTGATTACATGTGAGGTGCGCTGCCAATTGCTCCACCGCAGCACCAACAGTGAAAATTTCAGAACTTGTATTTCGTGAATTTCTATCGAAATTATTTTTCATAGATGTTATTATTTAAAGGCCAGTTATTAATTTGAATTTGAATTAAAATTTAAAGTTATTAGTTAGATAGAATATTTTTTAAAAGGCTTAATATCAGTGTTTGATGTAAGAATACGACAGAGGTCTCTGGCTATTCAATTGTCGATAAGTAGAGAAACGACTATATCGTAATCAATTTTTATAACGCGAAATTAATTTAAAAATAAGTTAATAGAAAAATAAGTTCTAAAAAATTCACTGCGTCCTGGATTTGGACCAAAAACCACCTCATTACATGTGAGGTGCGTTGCCAATTGCTCCAACGCAGCACCAACAGTGAAAATTTTAGAACTTGTATTTACTGAATTTCTATCGAAATTATTTTTAATAAATGTTATTATTTAAAGGTAAGTTATTAATTTCAATTTGAAGCTATTAGTCAGATAGAATACTTTTTTAAAGGTCTAATACCAGTGTTTGATGTTAGAATACAACAGAGGTCTCTGTCTATTCAATTGTCAAAAAGTAGAGAAACCACTATATCGTTATCAATTTTTATGACGCTAAATTAATTAAAAGCGCGAGAAAAATAAGTTCTAAAAAATTCACTGCGTCCTGGATTTGGACCAACAACCACCTCATTACATGTGAAGTGCGTTGCCAATTGCTCCAACGCAGCACCAACAATGAAAATTTTAGAACTTGTATTTCATGAATTTCGATTGAAATTATTTTTCATAGATATACTTTTAAATCCAGTTAATAATTTAAATTTGAATTTAAATTTGAAGCTATTAGTTAGATAGAATATTTTTTAAAAGCCCTAATACCAGTGTTTGATGTTAGAATACAACAGAGGTCTCTGTCTATTAAATTGTCGATAAGTAGAGAAACTACTATATCGTAATCAATTTTTATAACGCGAAATTAATTAAAAACGCGAGAAAAATAAGTTCTAGACAATGCACTACGTTTTTAATTAATTTCGCGATATAAAAATTGATTACGATATAGTAGTTTCTCTACTTATCGACGATCTAATGGGTATTAGGCCTTTTAAAAAATATTCTATCTAACTAATAACTTCAAATTTGAATTTAAATTTAAATTAATAACTGGATTTAAAATAATATCTATGAAAAATAATTTCGATCGAAATTCAGGAAATACAAGTTCTAAAATTTTGACTGTTAGTGCTGCGGTGGAGCAATTGGCAACGCACCTCACATGTAATGAGGTGATTGTTGGTTCAAATCCAGCCCACAGCGAATTTTCTAGAACTTATTTTTGTCTCGTTTTTAATTATTTTTGCGTTATAAAAATTGATTACGATATAGAAGTTTCTCTACTTATCGAAAATCTAATAGACAGAGACCTCTGTCGTATTCTAACATCAAGCACTGATATAAGGCACAGTTCCTACGACTTTATTTGTGATGAACTAATTATAAATGTTGCTAAAATTAACATAAAGTTTTCAATTAAAAATGCTGACATCGAAAAAAACAATGTTTCATCAACAGATGCCCGAATTATACATTTGTTAATTAAATTTGTTTAAAAAAAATTAAATTGATCAAATATTGTTGGAGGTTGCTAAAACTATTATAAAATTCCAATTAAAAAGACTGGAATTGAAAAAGACGAATTATTCCGCTAATAAGTGCTCGAATAATGCACTTTTTGATTCAATTTGTTTACTAAAATCATAAAATTGATCAACAAATTATGAATTTTCTAAAATTACCATAAAGAACCTAATTTAAAAAAATTAAAATCGAAAAAAACGAATTTTTATGACGATAAATGCTAGAATAATGTATTTGTTTATTAAATTTGTTTATAATATTAACAAGAATAGTCTCCAGAGAATTTTTTTTCATTGAAGTATTTTTCCAATCAAATTTCTTGTAATTTAACTTTAAGAAAAAACGTTAAATTATTGAAAATGATATAAAACACATTTTCAACAAATAATTTGTTTATAATTTTTTTGTTTTGTTTATTGTATCATGATGGAATATCTTTAGATAATGTAAATCTATGAAACCTGGGCGATTATAATAATTTTCCTATTATTGTCGAGCACCGGGAACGTCAAATAGAAAAAATGGCCATTTTTTTCGTCATATTTATTTATTTATAAAAAAAAATGATAAACTTAATTAAAAATCAGCCTTGACAACTTTCTTTGAAAGTTTATCAGCTTTAAAGGAAACATCCTAATCGGTCCACAGGTTCAGTCGGAATCTTATTTTGAACCAAAAAATGTACTTTTCCCCTCCAGTGTGCCCACAGAAGTGCCCTCAAGGGTGCCCACGGAAGCGCCCTCCAGGGGACGCCTTTGGGCCCGCACCTGTGCAGGCTTGAGAAGAAAATATTTTTCTCTACGCATACGTGACTCGCCTTACATTTCGCGGTGTAATTTGCATGGGCAGATAGAGAGAGTCGCGCAAGCATGGATCTTATCCGATTTTATGCTCCTGAGCAATAAAAACAATACGTAACGTTTCACGACACTCTCATTCTCATTAGGCAAGCTGAGCGAAAGAACAAGACCGTTACAGAGAGCCTTG
Organism: Druon quercuslanigerum; assembly: GCA_010014905.2. Taxonomy (NCBI): domain Eukaryota; kingdom Metazoa; phylum Arthropoda; class Insecta; order Hymenoptera; family Cynipidae; genus Druon; species Druon quercuslanigerum. Next base: position 6,762 of record JAAAKG020086961.1, on the reverse strand, counting down.
AGTACTTTACTTCAGGATTAAGCAACTTGCTTTAATGGGTTGGAATCATTTTTCACAATTGATTATAAAATGTGTCCATGACAGAATTCTGTGGAAATTTGACCGATTGTTAGTTTCAAGCTCAAGTAAATAATAAGTTTATTTGTATCGTATAAAAGAACCTATATAAGATAAACTAAAAAAAAAGAAGATTAATTTTTTACTCAGATAGACTTGCAAAAAAATAAATATATTCAAACATTTAATAAATTTTATGTAGCATAATAGTTCGGGACGACTTAACAACTGTAAAATTCCTGAATCAGAAGATTCCCGAATAACTAAACTGCCAAAAAATAAATTTACAGATTTGGAAAATTCCGGAATAATAAAATTCCCGAATAATAAAAGTCAAGAAAGTTCATAATATTGCGGAATTAGAAAATTCCCAAATAATAAAATTCCAGTTTAATAATAATATTACGGAATTGAAAAATTCCCGAATTATAAATTTCCCGACAGAAAATTGTGGAATTATAAAATCTCAGATTTGTTAAATTCCCGAATTTAAACAGTTACAATTTTTTTATAAATATTTTTTATTGATTACAAATTCAAACAAAAAATTTTGTTTAAATAATTTTTAATCTTTAAAGTTTCGAAAATTATTCTTTGAATTTAAAATTACAATAATTTTTAATAAACTGTTTCTGTATAACGATTTCTTTAATGTGCATAGTATTCAAGAAAATACAAAAAGCGTTTGCAAAAATCGAATTTTAAATTTGTATTTATTTATATATTTTTGGTTGAAAATTGTTATAAGGTATCATAAAAACAGTGGGTGATTTTTTTCCGGGTTCTGGGTGCAATTTTTGTCAAATTTAACTTAACAGCTGCAAGGTAAATTCCCATTTTTTAAACTTGAAAATTGTATTTTTTTACGCCTTCTAAATTTGACAAAATTTACCATTCGAAACAAAAAATAATCACCCAATGCTTTTATCATACCTGATAACGATATTCAAAAAAAAATATATATAATTTTAAAACTCGACTTTTGCGAACGCTTTTTGCATTTTTTTAAAATACTTTTTAAAAAATTTTCGAAGTTTCAAACATTAAAAATAATGTAAAAAAACAAAATTTCATTTTTGTATTTGTAATCATTAAAACATATTATTAAAAATATTTTTATTTTTTTAATTCGGGAATTTTCCAATACGGCAATAATATAAAATGTCGGGAATTTTATAATTTGGTAATTTTATTATACTAGAATTTTCCAGTTCGGTATTTTTAATTTTCGGCAATTTTATTATTCGCGAATTTTAAAAATAGGAAATTTTATAATTCGGAAATTTTATTTTTCAAGAATTTTCCAATTTGGTATTTTTAATTTTCGGCAATTTTATTATTCGAGAATTTTAATATTCAGGAATTTTCCGATTCGGAAATTTCAGAGTCTCGGGATTTTTCAGTCGTCCTAAAAAATCCCACGAAAAAAATCTCTAATAATGAAATTCGAGTGAAAAAATCGCCAAAATATAATAATAACGAATTGGATATATTCCAAATAATAAAATTCCAGAATTATAAATTTTCCGAATTGGAAAATTCCCGGATTATAAAATATCCAAACTGAAAAATTCCGGAAATTAAACAATTACAATTTTCCTGAAAATATATTTAATTAATTACAAATTCAATAATAAAATATAATTTTAACAAATTAATTTTAATTTTTAATTCCGGACATTTTCTAGTAGAGATATTTTATAAGTCGGGAATTTTATTATTCGGAAATTTTCCAAGTCGGTAATATTATTAACTGCCGGGAATTTTCTGATTCGTTAATTTTATAAATTGTCGTGAATTTTATTATTAAAGTACTTTCCAATTCGGTATTTTTATTTGTCGGAAATTTTACTTTACGTCAATTTTATTATTCGGGAATTTCCCGATTCGGAAAGTTTACAGTGTCGGAATTTTTCAGTCGTCCCAAAAATCCCGCAAAATAAAATTCCATATAATGTAAAATTCCAGAAGAATAAAATTCAGGGGGGGGGGAGGGGGATTGCCGAAATATAAAAATACCGAATAATAAAATTCCAGAATTATAAATTTCCCGAATTAGAAAATTCTCGCATAATAAAATTCACGACAGTTTAAATATTACCGAATTAGAAAATTCCCGATAGAAAATTGCCGACTTATGAAATACCCAAATTAAAAAATTCCGGAAATTAAACAATTAAAATTTGCTTAAAAATATATTTAATTAATTACAAATAAATTAAATTATTATTTTCACAAATAATTTTTAATTTTTAATTCCGGAAATTTTCCAATACGGTATTTTTATTTTTCGGCAATCTTATTATTCGGGAATTTTCCGATTCGGAAATTTTACAGTGTCGGGATTTTTCAGGCGTCCCAAAAATCCCGCAAAATAAAATTCCATATTCTGTAAAATTCCAGAATAATAAAATTCGCGAATAAAAAAATGGCCGAAATATAAAAATACTGAATTGGATATATTCCAAATAATAAAACTACCGAATTATAAATTTCCCGAATTGGAAAATTCCCAAAATTAAACAACTAAAATTTTTATAAAAAAATATTTTTAATCAATTACAAATACAATACTAAAGTATTATTTTTACAAATTATTTTTAATTTTTAACTTCGGGAATTTTCAAATTTGGTACTTTTATTTTTCAGAAATTTTATTATTTGCGAATTTTAATATTCGAGAATTTTCTAATTCAGTATTTTTATTTTCCGGCAATTTTATTATTTGCGAATTTTCTAATTCGAAAATTTTACAGTGTCGAGAATTTTATTTTTCGGGATTTTTCAGTCGCCCCAATAGTTTAATAATACAGACGAATTTTCCACAAAACAGTTCATTTTTTCTCCCCAGATTGTGAATTATCAACAAGAAAGTTGAATTTCTACTAAGTATAAAATTTTTCAAAGAAATTGTTGAATTTTTGAATTTTTAAGCCAAAAAACAATATAATTGATGTTTTAAATGGAAAATATGAGTCCTTAATGTAAAGTGTAATATTTGATATTTCCACTCAAAAAAATTGTTATTTTAATCTAAAAAAAGTTGAATTTTTTAATATGAAAATTAATTGTTGAACTGAAATTATGCATTTTTAACCAAAAATGGAATCATTGAATTTTTAAATGTAAAAATCAATCTTTAACTGGAAATATAGATTTTTAACAAAATATATCAATTTTTCACAAAAAAAGATTCATTTTCTACTTAAAACTATGAACTTTCTACAAAAAAAGTTATCATTCCACCAAATAGTTATTTTAAAAATAATTAGTTAAATATTTAACAAAACAGTTGATTTTTCAAAGCAAAAAGATGAATGTTAAACAAAAAAATTAACATTTTACCATGCTTTTTTCGAATAATTAGTTAAATTTTAAACCTAATAGTTGAATTTTCAAATCTAAAAAATGAATTTTCAACAAAACATGCAATACTTGATATTTCTACCAGAAAATATTTTAATTAAAAATATAGAATTCAAATAAAGAATACGAATTTTTAAATAGGAATGCTCAATTTCTAACTGGAAATATAAGGTTTTAACCAAAAATGCAAAAGTTAAATTTTCGATGAAAACAATTAATTAAAAAAAAATTAATTTAAGAAGATTAATTTTGCATCAAATTTGATGAATTTTCATAATTTATTTAAAAAATTGATTATTTAATAATAACCTTTTTTTTAAATAAATAATTTTAGTTTTAACCAAATAGTTCGAATCGCTACTTAAACAATTGAATTTTTCAATAAGAAAAATAAGTTTTCAACTAAAAAAATATAACTTTCTAATCAAAAACGCAACAGTTGCCTTTTCAGTTAAAATATTATTTTGTACTAAACACAGAAAAATTCTTTACCAAGTAGTTAATTTTTCAAATGAGTATATTAATTTTTATCAAAATAATTCAATTTTTTACTTTAAAAAATTAATTTTTAACAAAAAAAAACAAAATTTCTAATAGTTAAGTTGAAACAAAAAAGAAGAATTTTTAACAAAGTAGGTAAATCCACGACCAAAAACATGAATTAAAAAAAAGATTCATTTTGTACTTAAGCAGACCAATTTTTAACAAAATACGTGCATTTTCCACAAATAATTTGAGTTTTCAACCAAAAATTTAATTTTCTACCAAGTAGTTAATTTTTTGAATAAAAAGTTTAATTTGCAACCAAAAAAGTTAATTTTCTTTTAAAATAGTTCAGTTTTAAAATAAGAATGATCATTTTTCAACTAAACAAAATACTTTTTTTTAGCTAAAAATGGAATAATAACCAAGCAGTTAATTTTTTTCAAATAAACAGTTTAATTTTGAAAAAAGTATTTTTTTTTATTTTTTAAGAAAAATACGTCCTTTCTACACATCAAACAATTGAATTTTTAACAACAAACTTAATTTTCAACTATATAGTTTAATTTTCTGTCGAATTGATGGATTTTCAAACCAAAAAATAAATCGTGATCTAAATCGGTAATACTTGATATTAAAACCAAAAAATACATTTTTTAAAATAAAAAACACTTTAATTTAACCAAACAATACGAATTTTCAGCAAAAAACAACTGATTAACAAAATAAATGATTTTTCAACCAAATAGTTGAATTTTCAATTAAAAATATAAATTATTACATTTTCATTTGAATAAAAACTGGTTAAATTTTCTACTCTAATGGTGAATTTTCGTTTACAAATATAAATATTTACAAAGAAAATTAATTTTTAACATGGGGGTTTAAAAATAAATAAATAAATTAAAATTATAATATGTCAATTGAGTAAAAAATATAATTATTGCAAAAAAAAAAGATGGAAGCTAACAGCACGCGGTATTCCCAAGCGGTCACCCATCCAAGTACTAACCGCGCCTAAAGTTGCTTGACTTTGGTGATCAGACGAGAACCAGTAGATCCAACTTAGTGTGGCCGTTAGCTGATATCTAATTTCTGTTTCATCTGAGTCATCATTCGTAGAATTCATATTGCGTAATTATTTTATAAATGCATTTTTTCAATTTTAATGCGGTAATAATTTTAGGTCGAAAAATTTCAAATAATGTTTTCACTCACCACAGGTTCTAAAAATTCAAAACAACTATATTTTTATCAATATTAACAAAATTCCGTACAATATAGCAAAATTGATTTTTTTAATATAAATTTTTGTAACTATTTACAGATTAGGGCAAAATTTAGGGAAATTGGTTAGAATTATTTTAATAGTTTAGAAAAATTCTAAAAAGAATTTCCTATCAAATGAACAAAATAACTTTATAAAATGTTAGTTATTTCTTAAGTGATTAACATTTTATCAGTTATTAACAAAAAATAATAATAGTGATTTCAAACTAGATAAAAAATAATTTAAAAACTTTTTTTAATGAATTTTATTTGAAAAAACATCTACTCTCTTCGCTCCGCGGGGAATCGAACCCAATAACTTCCAATTGCCGATCGTGTCCTTTTCCGTTAAGCTACTGGAGGGATAGTGGTTAAATTTTGTTATTTAAAAATTTATACATTTTCTTCAATATTAATTTGTTTGTTAAAAATGTAACTATTTTTTTTTAAATTCGTATTTTTCGATGTCAAACTTAATTTTTTTATCTACAAATTTAACTGCTCCCTGTTTCGTTGCAGAATTCGTCTCTTTGTGGAAAATAAATTTTTTATAGTTAAAAATTCATATTTTTGAACGAAAATTCGATTAATTAGTTCAAAATTATTTTTTTATGGAATATTCATCGCTCTAGTTAAAAATTCATTTTGTTTATCAGGAAAAAAATTTTTCTCTGGTTGAAACTTTTACTTTTGGTTGAATCTTCATTTTTAATTGGCAGAAAATTAATTTTTTAACTAAAAATTTTGCTGTTAATTTATTGTTAAAATTTTGTTTTACTTAAAAATTCGTGTATTTTGGTGAAAATTAATGTCTTTGGTTAAATAAATCAGTATTATGTTGAACTTTTTATTTGTTACGAATTAATTCTTTTAAATGAAAATATAACTATATCACAATTTTTCGTTAAAAATGTATATTTTTCATTTATAATTTATGAATTTTTTCGATTGTGACACATTTGTTGAAAATTTAATTATTTTGTTCAAAATTCGATTTTTGGTTATAAGAAATTACATTTTTTGAAATTTAATTTAAAAATTTAAATTTTTACTTAAAAACTCACGTATTTTGTTGAAATTTAATTATTTTGTTCAAAATTCGATTTTTGGTTATAAAAAATTACATTTTTTTAAATTTAATTTAAAAATTTAAATTTTTACTTAAAAACTCACGTATTTTGTTAAAAATTTAATTAATTTGTGCAAAGATCGACTTTTGGTTGTAAAAAATTACATTTTTCAAAAATTTAATTTTATAATAAATAATTTAAATTTAGTAATTTAAATTTTAACTTAAAAACTCACGTCTTTTGTTGAAAATTTAATTATTTTGTTCAAAATTTGATTTTTGGTTATAAAAAGTTACATTTTTAACAAATTTAATTTAATAATAATTAATTTAAATTTTTACTTAAAAACTCACGTATTTTGTTGAAAATTTAATTATTTTGTTCAAAACTCGATTTTTGGTTACAAAGTTACATTTTTTTCAAATTTAATTTAATAATTTAAATTTAATAATTTAACTTTTTATTTAAAACTTCACGTCTTTTGTTGAAAATTTAATTATTTCGTTCAAAATTCGAT
>JAAAKG020086950.1:0-16519 GCA_010014905.2 Druon quercuslanigerum | reverse complement strand
ATATTTATCCGTTTTTCTAGTAAAACACACAACCGACACATACACATTCTTTCCTAATGTTAACTCCTCTTTCCGCCTTTCCGTTTACCGTAGAGGGGGTGACTTTAGGATCAATGTTCTGTACCGCCAATTGACATCTGTGTGACTAGTCCGTTTCTTTCACGTTTCCACTATTTTATTTTCTTTACACGAAGAATTAATTTGTAAAATTACAGAAGTCAGACAGAAAAGATGAGCGAGTCATTTCCGTCCGCCTCCGTTTCAACTCCGATTATTATTATTATTATCATTATTATTAATATTATTATTATTTTTATTATTATTTTTTTGAAATGAATACACTTACATATGTTCACTACTTGTTTGTCCGCGATTTACAAAACAACTAAACTTATTATTATTTCAGTAAAACTTCACACACACACACACTTACATACCACATTTCCACTCACTCGTCACACTCACAATAGCTTTTAATTAGAGATGTAACTTTTAGGAAGAATATATATTTTTGTTATTTATGTCACTAAAACAAAGATCTGTTTTAATTGTTTTTAAAATCCCCAACCCTGGTTGACTGAAGCGTCCGGTGAGACAATTTTAAACGGGGGTAAAAATAGGTCGCTACAACTGGAATCTATAATAATTGGAAATTTTGTGTGAAAATGAACTGGTTAAGTTGCAACATTACCCTATTTAACCGAAAAGAAATCGATTAGAGCTCATAGGTTCCCGTCACCATATCAAGGTAAATTTTAAAATAAGGCATCTAAATCATGGTCTAAATCGAATGCCTTCGCATTACTAATTTAATTAATAAAATTTAAAACTACCTAATAATATTATTTGTGCTCTAAAAGTTGCTTTAAAATAATACATATAAAATAAAAGGAGAACTTCAAGTTTGTAGACTTCTTTATTTTTCACGAACCTAAGCTAGTAGTCCTGATCATCGGTGTCCTTAAAGGTGCCAAGATTTCCCTGGTTAACAGCCTGAAGAGCATCCCTGCGTGTCAACGAAATGCTAATACGCTTGAGGGGATCGAATGGTAATCAATGCCGGTGAAATCTACACCCAATTTTAAAGTTTTAAATTACAAATCCTATTGTCTACCCTATTAGAGTCGCTATTTTGAATTTAAAAAATCTGACATATTTCGATTTAAATTTGGCGGAAACCTGCTTTTTCAGGTTCGGAATGAAACACGAGCCAATCTGAAATTTCTGACGTCAAATTCGGCTTTATATGGACAAAATATACAAGGATACGCTGCTCTGCTATATCGGACAGACCACTTTCTTTTTTTTCAACTTTGGCGGAAAACCGCCTTAGACGGGTGTGTTTTTTTTAATCAGGGTTAAAACACGAGCCGAGTAATGCGTAAGAATGCACATGGGCCTACTACGCGCCGACGCACGTCGAATTCGAGGCAGTGCGCACTTGCGGGCGCCCGACTCAAATGGGGCAGGGATAAACGGGAAAAAATTCCGCTTGCTCCTTTGGAGTCGTGACGCTCGTAACTGTGGAGCTCTCGTGTCGTCAGAATACGTATCTTCGGAGTTCGAGTGTGTTCACCAACTGCCCATTTCCCAACGCGACTGAAGCGCGGAATATAAACTGTTGTCACAACAACATAAACCTCTGAGAGTGGGCAGACCTGTTATGTAAAGGACCTATACCACTCAGAAATAATTCTTCGCTATTTCCAGCAACGCAATTGCTCGCTCTGCCTTCCAATAAGTTCTCAGCTTTAACTTCCTCCGATTCGCCATCGATCCCTCTTGAAGCATATTTAGACGAACGGTTCCCGGTTCCAATCGTAACAGTAATCGGAACCGGGAACCGCTCGTCTGAATACGCGTTTACTCTATTTTACAGGATAAGCCCTTTATATACCGAAAGCACGATGAATATCACAACCGTTAAAAATATAACAAAAATGTAGCCAATTTTTGTTTAAACACTTATAACAAAAAAGGACAATGCTAACATAACAGATTTAATTTTTTTATCTCAATTTTGTATACTTTTAACAATTATTACGTAAATGGATGGCTATCTCTTTTTCTCCAAATTATTTTCTCTCCTTTCTTCTTTCCCTAGAATACTTTGCTTTATATCTATCTAAAATCTCGGGTCTCCCTTAGTTCATTCGTTATTATTATTACCTAGAAACAAAACAAAACAAAAAAACAAATTTAACTAAAATATAATAAATACATAAAATATAATTAAAGTATATAATTTATGTGTAAACCCTCTTCCTGCAATTTTTTCTCTTTTCTTTTCTGCTCTTTTGTCTCCAAAAACTCTCTCTTTCTACTTTCGTTTTCTCTTTCGCTTTTTTCTATTAGCTTGACCTTTAACTCTCTGTACATTCCCTGTCTTACTTTTTCTTTTCTCTTATCTATATTTTTCTAAATTAAAAATTACTTCAAATACATTTACATTTGTCAGCTTCGTTATCTTTGCGATGATACAATTGCCTGTAAATTTATTATTTTTCATCGCTGATTTTCATTAGTTTCTGTTAACCATGCAAATAACTTGTCTTAACACGTCAATAACTAAATTTACCTCATTTTTCTTATTTTTAACGAATTTTTGAAAAAAAAATATTTAAAAATATCTTTTAGTATAGGGATGTTAAATGAGCTCGATTCGATCATTTATTTTTTTCGAGAGTTGTCCTCACCTAAATCTAAACATTCTATTTTATAATGATTAAAAAACAAAAATTTGTGAGTTTACATACTATGGAAGATAAGCTACTTAGGCGTATAATATTGACACGCATTTTATTTCATTAAATGATAGATTAAATACATTTTTATGAAATGTAAATATATCCGGCAATCACCTTGACGCGTATAATGTATCAGATAACGACTATAAGATATTATATATGATCTACAATGAAGCATCAGAATATTCCTTTGTTACACTATTAGCCGAATTCTTCATTAATACATTGTTAAGTTCTTCCTCTCCTGGGAAAAATGATGATCGTATATACTTTGGCTTACACCTTGACAATTATCCTTAATTCTATTGGTAAATATAGTAGTGTAATAATATATCTATAATTTTCTTAATATTGCCAAGAATTTGCATTTTCTTTTACAACAACTCATAATGCCTTATAAGTTTGAGCATAACTACGTTATGTTTCTGTGAGAGCTTTACTTTCGTATGCGAAATGTAATTTTTCTAGCAAAGCTGCTCCCAAACAATGTTAAGAATTATCTTAAATTAAATTATAGTGACATAATAGTAGCCGCAAACCATATGTTACACCCACATTCCTTTTGCTTCACGAAAATCTTTTTCTGAATTGGCAAATTGACGTGCTGCTATTCCGCCGTCCCAACAAGAAAAGTAGTAACTACATGTCAGTACATTCGAGAAAAAATACCTAGTTTATTTTTGCATATAGCATACAAACTAACAAAAATTACGCAGAAATTGTACTTTTCTAAGGTTAGAAAATGCTAAATTTTAGGAAAATGTGAAGAAGTATATCTTTTCTTCTTTTATTCGTGGTCAAATTGTAGGTGCGACATGAATACTGGTTGCAATGACAGTAAAAGCTGTCGTAGCTACAGAAAATTAAAAGAAAAACTGAGAAAATTAAACTACAATCGTTTGCTGTTCAGGACCTTGTAACTACAAAAGTACACATGCGCATTCGTTTTTACGCAGTTAAGTTAATGTAGATGCGGCAAATTGTTAAATTGTAATTATAATAAATACAAACATCAGTTTATTCTGTATAACAATATCGAAAGATTAATGAAAACAAGGAATGGTCACTTCATCGAAAAGATTAGAGCATTTTATATTTTGAAGAGTTCGTGAAATATTGATGTTAAAAATAAACCTAATTCTCTCCTTCTTATTGCAGAGCCTAGTTCACACTTCGAGTGCTTACCTAATGGTGAGCCTATTCCTATAGTCCCTCGCAGCCAAACTTCCTCTTCTTCTGTTTCTCACAGGCAAAATTTATCTGAGAAGTCTTTTCCTCCTGTCACACCTTCTATTCGTGACAGGTCTAAGTCTCCTTCTGCAAGGCATCCTTCACCTGCTGGGTCCATTTTTCCTCCTACAAAGTTTCCGTGCTTTGAAGTATTTGGGTACGGACTTGAACAACTTCCATTTATTCGGCTTATTCCCAATAAGAATCCGCACATGATATTCGGACTTCGAAGATTTGCTTTCCCTACCGATAAACGACTTCAATTAAAAAGAAGAGGATATAATCTGTTTAAGCCTACTTCAACCGAAGAAAAAATTGTATTATCAACATCCAATGGTGATATCTTTGCAATAGTGGAATCTTCCAAAATTCTTGGTGGAATTTATAATCATGCTAAATGGCGCGTGAAAATAAACATGTCAAGTTTCACCGTTACTCTATTAAACCGAACAGAAATAAGTGAAAATCCAGTAGGTCCTCGTCGCGATATCAAGCTGAATTATAAAATAATGCATGTAACCCCGGATGAAATGCGCATTCCTTTGCAAGCCTCATTTAATTAAGAAAATTTAAAAACACTATATAATATTATTTGTGATCCAAAGCTGGATCGAAATCTGGTATGCAAATAAAAAGTGAACTGTAAGTTTGTAGAATTATTTAATTTTCCTTCGCCTAAAGAATATTTAATTTTATAATAATTTCTGTTGAGAAAATTCAGAGTTGAAACAAAAACATCTCAGTCAAGGAGAATGAAAAGAAAGAGAGTTATAAATACCTTATCTGGGAGTTGTGACAATTAAACCCGGAATATTCTGTTAAGCTAGTAGTCCGGATCATCGGCGCTCTTGGAAGCGCCAAGATTTGACTTGTTAATAAAAACATCCTTAAAAACATCCATGCGTATCATCGAAATGCGAAGACACTTGAGAGGATCTACTTCCGGTGAAATTTACACTTAATTTTAAAGTTTCAAATTAAAAATCTTAATCTGAACATTTTAAGTTTGTATCAAGTTCAATTATTATTCATACGCTATTATTTTACAATATTTTACATTTTTAATTATATTCTACAAATAATTCAAAAACTTTATACTTTTTTCTTATATTTTTTTAAATTACAAGCGTTGTCTTTGAACATAATAATTGCTGCTGAATGATAATCTGTTTAATAACGGCATTACTCTTGAAAAAAATAAAGCACAAAGAAGAGAAACCTTTTGTTATTAAAAATGCTATATAAGTTGATAATTTAATTTAGGTAAACAACACTAGATTCTGTAATTATGTTTCTTTTTTAAATACTAATTGCTTTCTTTCACTTTTTCGAGAGTGATCGTCAATTAAATATTAAACAATCTATTTTAGAATAATTGCAAACCAAAAATTTATTGAGAAAATTCGATTATGAGAAAACCAAAAAATTGCAGAATGAAATAATAAAAAATAAATTTGAGTAGACTCAAATTCTTATAGTTTTTTATTTGGAAGATACATCATTGACATTATACTTTTGGGTCTGGGCATCTGTTTTTTTAACTATGTTCACTAAAGGTAAGATTGCGGTATAAAACTGTTAGCAGTGGTAACAGTTCTAATGAATTAGGCAAATACATGTTTTACCTTCAAACTAACTCTAATGTGATGTAAATATATCTGGATAATAGCTTGACGCCTTTGATATATCAAATAACGACTACATAATGTATGAAAAAATCTATCAATTAATCATCAGTATATTCCTTTGTTACAGCATCAGATGAATTCTTTATTAACACATTATTCAGGTTATCCTCAAGACACTAGTCCTAGTACTGGTTCCGGTCCTATATATTCACTTGCCGCACCGCATCTTGTCAGCTGGTCCGCTTCCTCGTTGTCCCTGATCCCTGTGTGACCAGGGACCCATATAAGAGCCGCTTTGTAATCTGTCTTCCAGCAGCGTTCTCTTCTAGTAATATTTCATTACAGCGAGGGACGGCAAGGACCTCCGCTTGAAAGACCACAACTTCCCTCCTTTTCGCACTGTCATATATTGCTGCTTCTGATCCTCCCTCTCCCCTGAAGCCATTCGTATTCCAAGTTTTCCCTTTGGAGGTGTGGGTTAGCAATTCCTTTCCACGCATCCCTGCTTGGGATACAGACGTGAAAAGCCCTGGTGAAGTTGAAATATTTTATTATTCTGTCCTGCCTCATCTCAAGATAGCCAGGCGGCCCATCGCGTGTGCCACTTTTGCAGTTATCGCGAGGTGTAGGGGTTTTTCACAGAGCATATAAGCCCATCGCCGATGTGGGCGTACTCCTCATTTCTCCCGTCAAACCCCTAAACGCTAAAGTTTGTAGTCGTCGCAGCCTGTCCCTCATCGCTTAAAGTCCTGCCCATGGCCACCAGACCACGGCCGCATGCAGGAGCATCGGTTTAGGGACAGCGGAGTAGAGTCATGCAAGCATATCAGGCCCTATTCCCCACGCCAACACATAAGCTTTCCTACACATCCAAAAAGTAATGACGAATTTTCTAAATTGGGTCTTCAGGTCAGTCTCCCACCACAAAAAACAGGTGCGTCAACTCTCGTCATCTTGTAATTCCTCATGAAAATGTCCATACTGGTCTTTTCTGGATTTACCGAGAGCCCTGACCTATTGCACCAGAGCTCTACCGAGTGTGCCGAGTACCGTTTCTGCCGAGCAGCCTGCCTAAAAGGCATGCTTCCCTCTGTGCAGCGGTGAGGCTAAACAAACCTCATCCCTGATATATCTCTGGACCAGACTCTCCAATGTCTTAAGAATAAAAAACGTAAGGCTGATCTGTCTAAAATCTTTTGCAGCAGTGTAGCCGTCCTTCCGAAGCGTGGGAATGAGGGCTACTCTACCATCCTTCCATGCCGATGGCACATGTTTTAGAGCAATGCTTGCCCGAAATATCTTCGTCATTACATTTAAAAGTTTCTTAACATCATAACGTCTTAAATCATATGTTCCATTCGGTTGAAATTCAATCATTGACTAACTTCATCATTTGAGAACCATTTCCAATTCCTTTCACGTAACTCCGGATTTAATAAGTTTTTGCAAATCCAATTTGCAGACAAAAAAAATTTCACAGATAAAGGAACTTGCAATATTTCTAAGTTAGAAAAAAAAATTTTCTGGGGCGTACGTGATATAGCAAATATAATGTTTTGCCTTTATGGATCGTTGACATATTACGTAAGGATGTTTTCTTTTCTTTATATCATCGTGTCATTTTTGATTTAACATCAACTTTATTCTCATCTTTATTTAAACAAAAGAAAACAGGCTTACGTAAGATATGAACGATCCCTTAGAAAAAATACAAAATTTGAAAGTTTTCAACTGTTGGAACTGTAGAAAAATAATAGAGTCAAGTTTATATATTTTGTTGTTGTTGTTGTTGCAAAAAATCCCTGTTCTCTGAGCAATAGAAATGCAGTGTGTTTTTGATAATGTTTTTACTAAACGTTTATCCACAAAATGTTCAGCAATTTATATAGAAAGTGAAAACTCGGTTAGGAAAATATACTCTAATGAGAAAAATTACCACAAACTCGAACTATGGCAGATGCTATATGACTATGACATGTATAAATATTGGTAAATATTCATGCAGCCCTAAGTTCATTAAAAAATTTCTTGATCAAAAACAAAAAAATACATGTCTAATGTTTTGCATGAAAAACAATATATTTTAGCGCTTAGTAATTCCGAGACATCACCATGGTCAGACTGTCGGATTTTATGTGAAATCAGTCAGATGACTTTTGTAACAAAAATATTATTTTTTAAATGTAGCAATTAAATTTTTAACAAACCAATTATATTTCAAACAAATAGTATAAATGTTAACTTCTCTAACAAAGTTCTATAGGTGGACAATATAATAATTTACTATTAGCATCAAGAGCCTCCAGTTTTTGTGGCTCGCACAGAGTGCACTTTGGTGTGTAAGGCTTTATGTTTGAGGTCCTCGATCCAAATCGCTACAGCCATCTTGCTTACGAGAATGGTGTCCTTGTGCGTGAGTTAGAGGGATTCCCACACAGATGGGTTAAAGGAAACTGCCTCACTGATGTACACCTGAAAAAGAAGCTTTAGAATCTGATGTTAAACCTTGTGAGGGATCTCGCAAATTAAGGGAAGGGTTAGGATTTGGAAGACAAGGATCGGGAGAAGTCAGTAATTGAGGACGATATAAAACACAAGGGTTTATTTAATAACTTACAATAGTTAGGGGGACCTGCTGGCCCGCTAGCGAAGGTAAGTATCGACGGCTTTGCCCAAGAGCAGGTTGAGGTGTGCTGGATGACGTTTGGGTGATCTTACCGTGCAACCTAGAGGCGCGATAGCGTTCGGGAATATGGACTTGTGGATTTCTAGGATGTGGACATGTAAATCGGTACCAACTTGGCAGGAGTGCGGAGTGGTCAAACCCAGACTCGACTAACACTGCACTAGAGGTGGGTGCGATGAGCCCAAGACTGACTTGTTGTAAATGGGGTTTCGGGTATTATTACCTCCCCCCTCTGGTTGGGACGAGGTTTAATATATATATTTTTTATATTATTTTCCCGCCCTTTTTTTTATTTCATTTTGAATTAAAACCCGTCATCCTCTATCACTTCTGTTTGTAAGTGGGAATCATCTTCTTCTGACTTCTTTTCCTTTTCCTTGTCCTCTTTTTGTGAATTTTCCTCTTCATTAACTGAGATTTCTAAGATCTCTCTAAATTGTTTCCTTATCTCGACCCAGCCTCCTTTTATATATGTTGTCCTAGTCGAATCCGGAACCATATGATGGTTTTTTGTCCGCTTCGACATTTCGACGCACTATGTGTGATGGAAGATGTATAGTTTCACCGGAACCATCCTCTCACAGTGACGACAAATCCACATTTCGATATCTTCCATCTTTTTCTTCCTGCATAAAAATTAAACAGTCCTACCGCATAAACGAAAAAAATAAATAAAACTTTAAAAATTCCTAATTAAATTTTTAGTTTTTATTGTTCTCTCTAATTATTTTTAATTCTCGCATCCTATGTGCCCATTTTTCAGAGTCCTGAAATTTAATTTTGCTTTTTTTATCTAAATCTTGATTTAGTGCTTGAATTAGTTGAAGTTCCCTGCCTAAATTTAAAAAGGCTGTTGCGAAACCTGTTGAAGAATGTTTGCTTTTATTTAATGCAAATTGTAAATCGTCTAAATTGTCGTCCCATGTTTTAGGATCTTTTTCTAAATATGCTTTTATTGCCGTGTTAATGGATCTATTGCACTCTCAGGTGGATTCGCTTGTGCATGATATTTAGGAGTTTTTTAATGTCTGATACCAAATCTTTTAGTTAAGTCACCGTAATTATTAATTTATTTATACATTCTTTACCATTATCGGTGAAGAAAATTCTGGGTGTTCCCCATTTTGAACTTATGCGCTTGTGAAATTCTTTTTCAATCGTAGAGGCTAATTTATTTTTAACTGCAATTATTTCTACCCATTTAGTAAACATATCAATAAAGACCAAAATATATTCATTTCTGGATTTTAACATTGGCAATGTTCCCAACATATTTGATGCCACTACTGTCCACGGTTCTTCAATTATCCTTTTTTCCATCAAACCAATTTGATTATTTACTTTCGGTTTTATCATTCAGCAAATTTCGCATTCTTTGCCATATTTTAATTTTTCGGAGTAAATCCCGGGCCTAAGTGTACATCCCGGGCCCTGTTTCCTATTCTCGCCCTAAAATTTTTAATTCTGACAAATTTGAAAACCTGTTTCTCGAAATATAAACCTTATATTCAATTCTCAGATTTTCATAAGTCTTTGTTAATTGCCATTCTAAGTTTGGACCTGGCATTAATTGCCGATTTCGTTAATTTTTCATTCTCTTTTGAATCTAATTAAATTATTCAAAAAATAAGTGGGACTATTTTCCGTGTTATTTTTTAATTTACTGGGCCAATTTAAAATTATATGAAAAGAGGCCTGTATCATTCCGAAAGGAAACAGAGTTGCTGAAATTTCTTGCAAATTATGTAATATTATCTCCTCTCTTTCTCTATCGGTGTATCTACTTGTATCTATTCTACCTTGCAAGTCTGTTTGATATTGAGGCAAATTTGATTTTCTTATGATGTATTGCCTTTGCACTGGTCTCGGTAACGAGTATCTGCCCCTTCTATTATTTGTTGTCCTTTTCCTTGCACCTACTAGTACGTGCCTTTGCTTATTAAAATCTAATTCGGTTCCTTCGAAATGAACCGTATTTTGTATATTTCGAGGCTTATTACTTTAATTAAATAAATTTTTTGTTGCATTTAAAATTCTATGCATCTTTTCATTAACATTTTTAGTTTCTTCTGAAAGGTCTTTTATTTTCATTGTATCACTTTTATTTTTTTTTTAATTGATTAATTCTTGTGCATCATTCCAAAATTCATTTTTATTTTCTATTAAAGAATCAATTTCGAAAGTTTTATTATTAATTTTCGAAATTTCTCTTTCTTGTCTTCTTGTGTTCTATATGAAGTACGGTTTTGTCTGTTTGAGTAGGGGGTACTTTCTATCTATGTTTGGGTCTGTGTTATCGTTCTTGGGACTGCACCTTTCACTTGATTTGGCTGTACCGCCCCCATTCTATTTCTTTATTTCGCGCTGTTACGAATTCTACATTTCTTTCTAATTCCTGTACTCTATTCTCGCTTTCGACCAACTGATAATCTTTGTTTTTGTGACTCACCGTTACTTGTGCATGTTCCTCCTCAAATATAATTTGCGGAATTTCATTATTGTGTCTACTTTTTTTTGCATTTTCTACCGGATTCCCTATCTTCGGAATAATTTTTATTATTCATGATCTTAATCGCATTTAATTTTTGTCTTTTTAACGGTCTAACTTAGGGGTTCCTATGTCTGATTAAAAACCGGCACGTTCACTCAAGTGAGCGTCTCAATTTTTACTACTGGGGCATGCGTGTGGCCTGACCACGTAGCAGAAGTATCCACTGAGGCAGGAAAGCTTGGGGTTGTTTGGATTGCATTTATCAAATTCTAAATTCGCGCGCCAATTTTTTTAACTTATGCCGCTTTCTTTTTCGAATTTCCTTTCTTTTTTTTCAAAATTTATCTAGTTTTTTCCTACTATTAAATACCTTTCTTGCGCGTTTGTTTTACGATATTTCTTTTTGTCTTTTTTTACCTACATAATCGTTATGCTTAGTTTAATTTTTGTGTTTTAAACCTCTCACTTATCTAATCCTGCTACAAGGAGTACAGATAAGGCGTTTTTTCATGATAATATAGTTTTTATTAAAGGTGTCAGAACTTGCGAACACGCGAAGTACACCAACTATTTTAAAGGACATTTATAACTGTGTACTAGCACTATATCGGTCTAAATTACACGATCTACCCGTAAATTTAAAAAAAATCAAGAAGAAAATCTATTCATTAAAAATTAACTTTTATGTATTTTTCCGGAACGCAATATTCAAACATTTCTTCTCCCCCCAGAATGGCACACATGCAAAGAACTCAAACATTTTATTTTTATCATGAACTGATTTCTTCTCGACTAAGGATTTTGGAGGCATTGTGGATTGTTTGGAGGGCACCAAATTTTCAAGGGATCTCGCAAATTAAGGAAAGTATTTGGATTTTGAAAACCGAGAAGTGGAAGAAGTCAATAATCGAGTACGATATGAAACACAAGGGTTTATTTAATAAATTACAATAGTTAGGGGGACCTGCTGGCCCGAAAGCGATGGTGAGTCTCGACGGCTTTTCCCGAGAGCAGGTTGAGACATGCAGGATGACGTCAGGTTGATCTTGCCGTGGAACCTGCAGGCGCGATAGCGCTCGGGGATGTGGACTTGTGGTTTTTTGGGACGTGGACTTCTAAATCGGTACCAACTTGGCAGGAGTGTGGAGAGCTCAAGAACAGACTCGACTAAGACTGGACTGGAGGTAGGTGGGATGAGCACTAGACTGACTTCTTGGATATGGGGTTTCGGGTATTAGGACCCGGGTGCTTCCCCCACTCCTGAATTTATTAATAAATGCTTTTTAAGAACTGCGCAACATCACGCTCGTACTGCTGATTCTTGCACCGTAGTTTTCAGAGGTACGAATGCCAATTCTTGAACCCCAGTTTCCGGAGTTAATTATGCCGATTATTGCACCGCAATTTTCGTAGTTAGTAATCCTGATTCTTATATAAAGCTTGCTCTGCTGTTTAACAGAATAGATTTCTGATTCTTGCTTTTCTTTCTTGATCTTCTGATTTTTGTTTGGCCAACTTTTCATTTTCCCTAACAAATAACATTAAAATGACAGCATTTTAATCTTGTGCCCCGAAGAGTTACAGGCTTAGAACATGGTCATCGCATCCGAAATATTCCCTACTCGTCGAGCCCCATTGTTCCACCCGATGCGTGTTCTGGCAGTACAGTCTTCCTCAAGCCTTTTTGAGCAAACAGTGAACCATGGACATGGATACGAACCCTGGAGTAAGGAGTAGCAGGTAAAATAAAAAGCGAGCCTTTAGAAAGAGAAAGAAGATAGAGTGAAGAACTAGGAAATATTAAAATTTGATCAATTATTAATTCAGACCTATGCAATGATTTTTTCCTGTAAAAAGATGTCCAATATGGGCATTAGTTACTAAAATCTGCTTTTGAAGATAAAAAATTTTCCTATCGATAATTTTTCGAGTAAATGAATTTATCACAAGTATTAATAACTCTAAAATCTTGTATTTAATTGGTTTTTGTGGACCAGGTTTTGCAGAATAAAATATTAAATAATCTATTTAGGTGAACCCAAATTATTTTTTGAAGTAATATATTTAAATGATAAATCATAGAGAAGAATTATAAATACTATGAAAGAAAGTGAAGAATATATTTCTTTATATTATGAGATTTACGTGATAGTTCTTGATACTTGAAAAGAAAATCTTTTCAAGCGTATAATATTGAATAAATTTTTAATAAGCTAAATCTTCGCTCTAGAAGAAATAATTTTTTTAAATTAAACTACGAAATGTGAAACTGTGATATGAAATTAAGAAGAGTGATAAAAATTTTATTAAATAAAGCAAATAAGGTTTTCTCCTTCAAAATGACTAATAAAACGTTAATATCTCAGAGGAATAAGCTTAACGTCTGTGATCTATGAGATAACGAATGCAGGCTATATTATATAATCTATAATGAAGCACACAAAAATTTCTATCTTACACTGATAACAACATTTTTCGTTAATAAATTAATCAGTTTTTCATCTTCTGGTAAAAATGAGAATCGTTCATACTCTGGTTTTCCGCTTAGCAATTATCTATAATACTATTGGTGAATATATTAACATTAAAATATATCTATAACTTTAAAAATATGTTTCAGTTTTCTCTAGTGAACAATTTGTCCGGCGTAATTATTAAACCTAAAGAATTATAAAAGCTTAAGTCGTAATCTTCTGTAAAAAAATCACGTCCACAGTAGTATTTTTCTAACTCTTTCTAAGCTTATTGTTTTTTATCGATTCTGTAGGCGTACACACGTTTTCTACAAGCTCTCCATTCGAAAAATATTAATAAATAAATAATTTTCAAAAAAGCAATAGCTCATGATTTTTTATAAAAAACGTTCCGTTTCTGTGTGAGCATCTGCAAATAATTTAAAAAGTTTCTTAACATTATAATGGACAGATTAACAACAAAACTTCATGTGGAGTATCTCAAAGGCAATTGCCAATAATCAAATGTAAAAAGTAGGACAAGAAAACGTTACTTCATTGATGAATTCAGAGCATTTTACACATCTAAGAGTTCATAAAATGCCAATTTTTAAAATAAATTGAATCCTCCATTTCTTGTTGCAGAATTTAGTTCTCATTTCGAGTGTTTACCTAATGGCGGGCCTATTCCTGGTGTTCCTCGTGGCCGAGCTTACTCTTCTACCTCTGATAGACAACATTTACCTCAGAGGTCTTTTCCTCCTGCCGATCCTTCTCCTCGAGACAGAACTAGATCTCCGCCTGCAAGGCATCCTCCTCTTGCCAGGTCCATTGTTCCTCCTACGAAGCTTCCTTGTCCTGCAGGATATGGATGTGGACTTCAACATCTAAGATTTATTCGGCTCATTCCCAATAAAAATCCGCACAGGATATTCGAACTTCGTAAATATATTTTCTCAGCCGAAAAACGACTTGGAATAAGCACAGGATATAGGGCTTTTGAGCCTATGCCCACCCAAGAGCAAATTGTTTTATCAACATCCGATGGTGAGACCTTCGCAATATTGGTGACTTTAGATAATTTTGCTGGAATTTATGATCGTTCTTATAAAAAACGCGTAAAAATAAACATGCTAAGTGGCAACGTTACCCGCTTGTCCCGAGAAGAGATCGATAACACTCCAGTAGGTTCCATGCGCCAAATCATGGCGAATTTTAGAATTGTGCACCTGAACCCTGCTGTACAGCACACTCCTTCGAATCACTAATTTAATTGAAAACATGTAAAACTGATGTATAATATTGTTTGTGATCCATAATCGGATCAAAATCTTACATGTATCTCGTAATTTCAATAAAAAATCTATGTTATCGTAATCAATCATGTAATCTTTCGTCAATGCTCCCACTTCTTGTACATGAAGCTACGCACCTGGAAATAATTTCGTTATGCAGTTGGCGCTCCAATCTTTAATCCTCGCATTTGACTTGTTCATAAGATTTGTTCTAATAATTTTTTGCACGCTTGAATAAAACTTTAGCAAAATCGTTCATATTCTATACCAGGTTTTCTACTTAGAATCTTCAAATTTTAAATAATCTTCTATCATCTTGATCTTTTTCTATTTGATAAAAGAATGCGCTGGTCTATATTTTGACGAAGTATTTGTTTACACGCACAAAGTAATAATAATGATACAAAATTTGCATGGAATTACCTGGGAAGCCAATCAAAAGCAACGAATCCAAAACCCATTTGACTTTTTTGAAACAGTCGAACTATCGATCAAGTCAATAACTCAATGATTTAATTTACTAGTTATTATTTTAAACTGATCAATTAGTTAATTAGTTAGTTTAGATTTAAGAGCTCACCAGGTACTTGCCATTCGACGGAGTTTTAGTATTTTTAATCTAATTAATGGCAACTCAACGGACGATGCGTCAACGAAATTTCTAGCACATATGTCTTAGGAGAGTCCCTTTCATTCAAGAATTCCAGGGAATCCAGGACTTATATTTTACAAAGGAGGTTAACATTAGACAGCTTGTTAACAATCACCGGCGGGCATGAACAGCGGACCTCCTGCTGAAGCGAAAAGGCACACCGAGGCGACGTCTGGCGGCTCGCCACAGAACTGACCACGTGGTCAACAAAAAGTCGCTTAACAATTCATATAAAATAAGGAAATACCCGTTAAAATTTCGACGTGTAAAGCTTCTCGGAGAGGTGATTGACGGTTTTTAGGTCAAGAAAACCTTCGTAAACCGCGTTTTGAAATATAGCTTCGGTCAGTAACGATTGTTTGAGGATTGTGACTGATTTTCAATAGTGTTCAGTTGGTTAGGGAAATCTATCATATTATGCGGAAAACCCCCAATTTACTTGTAAAGGACACAACACACCTTCTAAAAATATTTTTCTTTTTTTTATTATGAGTAATATTTTTGGACATATTTGCAGTATTTGAAGTCGCCAAAAGTTTTGAGGTTAAGAAAGTGGCGCAGGTGCACAACAAAGGTAATCTTAATATCAACTAATCAAGTGGGGTATTTTTTTAAATATTTACTAAACCAATTTTCGGCGTTAAGAATTTCGAAAAATTGGACACTTTTGTAAGGAGTATTTAGTTCAAAGCATTCTTTCACTTTTTCTGTATTTTTACGACTTTTTGAAACTCTGTACGTATTAGAAATTTTGTTATTTGAAGGGACTGAAACGAGGTGAAAGTTAGGAAGCATTTTTGAAGGTCATTTGATTAGCAAATCGCAAATTCAAAAAATCTAAACTGAGGAAAGAAACTTTGATCGAAAATGTCGATGAAAATATGTTGTTTGAGATTCAGAACACAATAAATAGGTGTCCAAATTGAAGACAACGAATATCTTTTAGAGAAAGGCGAAAATTTCTCAGTAGTTCTGGAAGAAATGTTTCAGCTAAGAAGACATAATTTAAGCATGGTAGAAAATCGTACGTCTTCCGATAGAGAAACCAAAAGTGAAGGATCATTCGGTCTTCGAAATACGCCACAAATAATTTCTGCTGGCGATGCAGATGAATGCGAATAGGATTTATGGGAATCATAGTTGCTGTTTTTAGTCTAAAGAACCTAGTTTCTTATTAGGCGACGTATGTGTTTAAAACTTTTCATTTTCTTCTAGTTCTATTTGGATCCATTCGTTTACAAACGAAGCAAACGTTTCTTCTATTGATAAAGTAGATATTTCGGGTTTCAATCGTGTACAAAACTACGAATTTTGCCGACGTTTCGTGAACATTGCAG
>JAAAKG020086949.1:0-26137 GCA_010014905.2 Druon quercuslanigerum | reverse complement strand
TTTACAACTAAATAGATGAATTTTTAACTAGAAAAGATTAATTTTCAGTAAAACATATAAATTTACAAACAAAAAACGCAATAGCCACATTTTAAGTTTAGGAAATTATTTTTCAAGCTAAAAGAAAAAAAGTTTCAAATAAAATAGTTAAATTTCCAACCAAAGAGTTTAATGTTTAAGCAAAAAGATCAATTTTCTACCAAAAAGATTAATGTTTTTTAAAAATAAAACTATTTGGTTAAAACTTAATCTTCGTTGTTAAAAGTTCATCTATTTGTTTTATAATTCATATCTATTTTTGTTGAAGAAATATTCTGTGCCCTTTTTATTTTAATAGTTTCAAGGAAAATGTTTAAAATATTTTTCCAGATCTCTACTTAATTATAATTGAAAATAATTTCTTTAGCCTCTGAAAATTATTATCCAAAAATTTTCGAGCTGAAATTTTCGACTTTTTAAAAATCTAAAAAAATTGAAAATGGTTCCATACGCTTTTTAATGATTGTGCAAGTAGAAAAAGCGCGCTACGCTTGCGCATACTTGTTGTCACATATCTCAAAAGAAATGTTACACTTTTTTTGATACACAACAAAAATTTTTTTAAATCAAAACCATGAATAAAAAAAAATTGTGTCTAAAACTTGTCTTATTTTTATTTATGAAAACTTTTAGATTTTTTTGCAAATGAATTCCACAGTTTTATCTTGATATATAAATAAAAATGGTATCAAAATTTAAAAATGTAAGTGTTAAAAATTTATTTTCATATATTACATATTTTTTCATATATTTCACATTATTTTCAAATTTTGATTATTATTTTTAAATTATTCAATGTATTATTTAGAAATCATAAATGATATTTCAACCTAAAAGATTTTAATTATTAATAAAAAACAGTTGAATTTGTGGCCAAAAAATGTTGTAACAAAATAGAATCTTTAACAAAAAAAATTATTTTTTGCCAGCTGGATTTTAAATCAAAAACGATTTAATTTTTTTAAAGAGATGAATTCTCTGCAAAACAATTTAAACTTTTAACACAAAAATATGAATAAAAAAAATTTTCGATTAAAAAAAAAAATCGAATAAATGTTCCTTTGCTAGGTTGATATGTTCATTTGTTTTTAGGGTCTTCAAAATATAACTTTCCTAAGATTCTTAAGAAAATTCAAAAATATTTTTGAAGATTTTAGATATGTATGCTACAAAAATAAGATTTTTTATTTTACAGGATTTTGAAATATTTTATGAAAAATTCCAGTAAGTTTAAAAGTTAATTAGGAGTTTTAGAAGTTTTAAAAATAAATATCTTTTAAACTGACACGAATTGCGGCTAAAATTTTGAAAATTGTTTGAAAAATAAAAAAAATTATTATTAAGCTTACAATTTTTTCTCAATATTTGCAGAAATCTTTTCAAAATAAAAAATTATTTGCAATTATTTAAAAATATACATTTTTTAAGACTTTTTTCAAACGTTTTCAACTTTTAAATTAATTTTAAATCTTTTTAAAACTTTTCAGAGTCTCTTAATGTTAATTGAATTTTTATTTAAAGTGGGTAATCGTGCTATTTGAAAATTTGGCATTAAAATCGTCTACATATTTTTTTTTTAATTTGGGAATAAATTGAAGATAGTTTAAAATAAATTTAAACAATTTTTCTGATATAGCGGAATACACCACAACAACAAAATTAATATTTACCAGTTGCATTGTAAAAAAAAGAGTTTTTAAATCATGAGACGAATTTTCTACAAAACAGTTTAATTTTTTAACAAAAAAATATGAATTTTGCACGAAATAGTTGATTTTTCTACCAAAAAATTCATATTTTCAACGAAATAGTGACATTGTCTACCAAAGAAAGAAATTTTTTACTGAAAGGATGAATTTTTAGTAAAAAAAAATATTCCTAAACAATATAGTTGAATCCTCTACAAAAACGGATTAATTTTAAATCAGTTATATTTTTCCACGGGAAACACAAATTTTTAACTAAATAGTGGAATCCTAATAAAAAAAACAGTATAATTTTCAAACAAAAAAGACGAACTGTTGCAACCAAATATTTCAAATTTTATCTAAAAAGGATTTTTCAGGCACGAGAGAAAAAAAATCATCACAATTATTATTTCTTGGGGGATACATAATTTAAAACTTGTTTTAAATCTTTTGAAATTATTAAAATTTCGCTAAAATCTTTCAGATATTGTCGAAAATTGTAGAAATAATTTGAATTTAAAAGTCATTTAGAATTTACGCTTTAACACTTTTTGAAATCTGTTTAATCTTAAAATCATTTTCTAACCATTTTAAACACTTTCATACGTTCAAAATATCTTTTAAAATTGTTCGAATTCTTTAAAAAAATTTCTTAAAATTCTGAAAAATTAAAATACTTGCCTTAAAATTTTGCAGATTCTGTCAAGGGAATTTTGAAAATCTTTTCAAATGCTGAAATTTGGTTTAAATTATCTTAAAATTTAGTTTTTTAAATACAAAATAAATTTAAATCATTTCATGATATATAAGAACTTCTTTTCATTATCCTGAAGCTTTTTTTAAAAAAAGTTATTATATTTTTTTGAAAATCTTATAAACTTTTTAAAAAGCTTCGAAATTTTATTAGAAATCTTTAAAAATTTATATTTTGTTAACAAAACTCTTCAAGTAGCCTAACGTTTTAAATTATTTTTTAAAACTATTTCCAAAACTTTGAAACCTGCATATATTCGAACATTATTCGAATTTTTCGAAAAATTTTCTGAACATTTTGAAAAGTTACAAAAATTGCCCTAACAACTTCCAGAATCTGTTATAAGGATTTTAGAAATCTTTTGTAATATTTTTAATTGTTTCTAAATATTATCTTAAAATTTATTTTTCAAAATAAAAAAATCAGTTTAAAATATGTACATTTTCAATTTCAAATTTTCAGAAATCTTTGTAATCTCGCCAATTGATAGATTATGCTTGAAAATCTATCTCATACTATTTCAAAATTGTATGAAACAATTAAAAATCTTTATCAATTTACTCTTGGAATTTATTTTCAAAAAGAAAAATCAATTTACATTTTTCCAGGAAAACTGTTTCGAGAATTAATAAAAAATGGCGCCATGTGTTATAATTGGATTAATTTTATTTATAATAATTTAAAAACGTAAAATTCGTATTTTACCAACGGCTACCTTATTTTCCGGAAGGTGTGGGGGGGGGGGGATCCCAAAATTGGTGGCCTCGACTAAACCACTAGCGATTCACAAAATTCGAGAAAATTCCAAAAACAAACTGAAAACAGCCAGTTAAAATCCTATCCACCACCCATTTTTTTTATATTTTGTATTAAATTAAAAAGGATTTTCCTCCTCAAATGGAAAAAATGCTAGTTAGATAAAAAGAAGAGAATTGATGTCGCGCATACTTGAACGACTGAGTACGTCAATAATTAATATTTATAACCGCATTTAGGAACAAAGAAACAAAAGGTTGGTCACTCCATTGCTGTCACTATGCCGACAACCTCATAAAACTCCCACTTCCGCGAAAAATTTCTACTTTCTCCCCCTCTTTCAAAGTTACAAAAATACTTTACGAAATGCATCTAGATAAAAAAGAAACAAATCAGCCGAAATTGAAAAGAGAAAAAAATGAAGAGCTCAAATGAATAATAATTACCTGTCAAGGTGGAGAACTTTTTTGCCGATTCTGCTCGCAGCTGCGGCGACGATCGACTCGGTCATACCTGTCAAGAATTAACAAACCAGAGAGATCGATAAAACTCGAAAAATTGAGAGCGCGAGACATTTTTTTGTAGTTTTACTCTTTAAGGAATAATTTTACTTCTTTCACTCCGGATAAAAATCAATACCTGTTCCAACGACGATAACGTCGTACTCAGTTGGCAGATCGTCCTCCATGATTCCAGTTGTGGTTTATTCAGTTTTATTTTTAATACTAAAAGGCGAGGCTATTTCCAAGAGAAAAACAGCGACTGTTATTCTCGGAACTCCAGGCGAAGGGCAATCAGTTCATCGTAAAATTGCGTATTCAGTAAACGTCAAACTTTTCGGAGCAACCTCTCCCCATTAAAATCGACTGAGAACTGTCACTTTTTTTTCCTCCAGAATCGCCCTGGAGACCGGTGTCCTTTTTAATTGGAGAAAAACCAACCAATTGGAGATTGCATTCTGTAACACAGGGGGTTTCTTCGAGCGAATGAAACGGAAGATAGAAGGGAATAGTAGTTCCGAATCTTCCGACTACAGCGCCATTTGAACCAAAAATTGTAGCGGGAAATTTAAATTTTAGACTTTTTACAGACAATAGAGTCAGACAGAACCGTGGAAAAACTGGATGAAAGTCGAGAATGCGAAAAATGTTAATAGTGTTGTGTCTGGAAATATTAAAATTGCTGATAATAAATTTTGGTATTGATTTATCAATAGGAGGATTGCCAGCCGCTAGGTGACTGTAGCTCTGTTATAGTCAAAGTACCGCGAAAATTCAAATTAGATAAATGAAAAATTTATTTTTTTATGCAAATTAATAGTAAAATTATGATTTATTCATAAAAGATAGTGAAACCGTGAGTCATTTAGTTTGAAAAGGAAAAATGTAATATTTCAACTAAAAAGACGAATCGTCGAACGAAAAGATTATTGTTCTACTCGAAAGACAACTTTTCAATAAATTTGCAAAGTTTCAACTATAGAAATAAATTTTCAACGACAATAACAAAAATTCAACAAAAAATAGGATAGTTAAATTGTTAATTTAAGAAATTATTTTTTAGCAAAAAAACGAATTTTCAACAAAATAGCTAAAGTTTAAACTAAATAAAAGCATTTACAAACAAAAATAATAATATTCTATCAAAAAATGAGAATTTTAATAAAAAAAACTTGCAGTAAAAAATTTTCAGCAAGGAAAGAAATAATGTTCAAAAAAGGAAGTTTTAACAAAGTAACGTTTTTCTGCAAAATAAACGAAGTTTAAAAAATAAATGTTTTAATTTTCAGCCAAACAAATAATTTTTTACCAAACCAACAGTTTTTAAAATTATCCAATTCTTTTACAAAACTAATTTTATATTGTTTTTTTAAAGTCAAATATTCGTAATATTTTATAAAAAATTCAAAATGGCAGATCCAAAATGGCGCTAAAAATAAAAAATAATGTGATTTTTGTAAAAACAATTGCTAAATATTTTTTTGAGTTAACAATCAGCAATTTTAAAAATTCAAAATGGCGTATCAATAATTTTTAACATTATCCTATTCTTTTGAAACTCATCTCAGGTTTTTTTTCGTAAAAGATTGCTAATATTTTATACAGAATTCAAAATTTTGTATCCAAAATGGCGATCAGGATTTTAAAATTTATGTGATTTGTGTAAAACTCATTATAAAATGTGTGTTTTTTAAAAAATAATTTCAAATATCGCATTCTTCAAAGTTAAAATTGGTGGAATAACATTTTTTTAAATTATCCAATTCTTTTGCAACTAAATATATACTGTTTTTTAAGTCAAATATTAGTAATATTTTATCAAAAATTCAAAATGGCGCAAAAAATGATGTGATTTTTGTAAAAGCAATTGCTAAATATTTTTTTGAGTCAACATTAGATATTTTAAAAATTCAAAATGGCGTGTCAATAGTTCTTAAAATCATCCCATTCTTTTTAAATTCATTTCAGGGTTTTATTTTAAGTAAAAGATTCCTAATATTTTATTCAAAATTCAAAATCGTGTATCCAAAATGGAGATCGATTTCGAAACTATACGATTTGTGTAAAATTCAAAATATTTTGTACAAAATCCAAAATCGGTGATCCAAAATGGCGATCAGGATTTTACAAATTATGCAATTTGTGTAAAAATCATTTTTAAATGTGTTTTTTATTAAATACAAATTCCAACCCGCGAATTAAAATGGTGGATAAACAGGTTTTAAAATCATGCGATTCTTATAAAACTAATTTTATGGTCATTTTTTGAGTCAGATACCAAATATTGTATCCAAAATTCAAAATGGCGGATCCAATATTGCCAGGATTAAAAAAATTATGAAATTTGCGTAAAACTCATTCCTAAATGGTTTGTTGAATCAAAAAATTTCAAATATCGCATTAAAAATTCAAAATGGAGGATCAGCAGTTAAAAAAATGCTCAGATTCTTATAAAACTCATTTTCTGGGTTTTAATTTTGAGTCAAAGATCCAAAATATCCTACCAAAAAAAAAAATTGAAATTCCTTATGAATTTTTTATATAATATTTGGTACCTGTAGTGTCTAAAAAAATTTATTTTTATTTTTAAAAACTATCGGATGCCATTTTGGATCTGTCAAGTTTATTTTTCAACTTTTTTGTGATACGTGTCATTGGTAAATTAAAAACCACTATAAAAAATTAAATCTCGAACAAATATTTTTTCTTGTCTAAAAGACAACTTTTTTTTACTAAAAACAAAAAAAATCAAGTTAAAAGTTTAACATAATTTGTCAATTTTTCAACAAAAAAAATGTATTTTTAACTTAAACAAAATTTCAATAAAAAACGGAACAGTTAAATACGCGTTGAAAAAATAATTTTTAACAAAAAAATCAAAACAATCAAACAAATAATTTTTTTACCAACAATTTTCTACTAAACAAATTAATATTTTTAAAAACATGAGCATTTTTTAAACATAATAGTTCAATGTTTAACGAGAGAATTTAATTGTCAACTGAAAAAGATAAATTTACAAAAAAAGTTGAATACTTAAATATTCACTTCAAAAAATTAATTTTGGACAAAAAAGATAACTAAAAATCAAATAAAGAAATTCGAAGTAGCAACTATGTTCTTTTAAAATTATCCGATTATTATGAAACCTGTACCTGTTGTGACTAAAAGAACTCTAAAAAAAAATTATTTTTATGTTTAAAAACTATCGGATCAAATAATTTTGGATGCCATATTTAGAATCTGTAACTAAAAAAAAACCTTTAGACTATAGACAGGCTTAAATAAAAAATCATAAATTTGTCTAAAACTTTTTTTAATAAAGTCGATACATAAATAAATATAATAAAACATTCGTTGCAGTTTAGACAAAACGCATTAACATAATCTAATTTTCTAAGCACTCACTTTCTTCTTTTATAATACAGGTTCTAAAGAAGAAACTCGATTTTGATTTATAATACAAATATAAAAAATCAGAAGCTCGACCATTGTTCTACACACGTATCCATCCACACAAAAACACACACACACACGCACTCCCACTCACACTCACTTATGTAGAAACATACTTTGTCTCATTTTTTCTTCACTGCCAAATTTAAAATACTCTATTTCTTTTAAAGAAAATTAATTTTAATAAAAGAATACAAAAATAAAGTAACTAAATAGAGAGTTTTAATTGACGATCTTTTTTTCACGCAATCTTTCCTTTCTTCTTAATCTCAATGGTAGGATTACATTTTTCATTTTAAAAAATGCTAGAAAATCGGTGAATTAAACACCGATCAGTGGCAGCCTTAAAAAGTTTATTGATTTTTTTTTTTTTTTGTTTCTTGCTTTTTTCTTGACATTTTTCAGAATAATGTCTTCATTTCCTATTTGGCGAATTTTCGAATGGAGTTACGGATCTTTTAGCGCCTCGACAATGTGATTGTAGAGGAGAGGTGTGGAGTCCCTTCCCCAGAGATAATCGATGTGATTAAATTTGTTGTACTCTATTTTGTGAAACAACACCAGGTTCGGAAGCTTATCGGCGAGTTTTTGGACGTCCTGGAACAATCATTTTTTTTTATACAATTTGGAAATTAAGATAAAAATAAAAAATAAGTATAAGATTATAATAAGAAAATTGAAAAGTTTAATTTTCCAGTCATGAAATTAATTTTCAACCATGAAGGTGAATTTTTAACAAGACACTTCAATTTTGAACCAAAAACAAGAGTTTTCAACAAAAGAATTCAATTTTCAACTAGTAAAAAAATATTTTCAACCAAGAAAATTAATTTTCTACGAAAAAGAAGAACTTTAACAAACGACATGACTTTTTAAATCAATTAGTTGAATTTTCAACTAAAAAAGATAAATGATCAATTAAACGGTGATTGCTAAAAATTTCAATTTAAAAAAATAAATTTACAACCAAAAAAGAAAGGAATTTTCATCAATACAGACAAATTTTCGTCAAAAAAGATTAATTTTTCAGAAAATACTTCAATTTCCAACCAAAAACATGAATTTTCAATTAAAAAAGAAAAATCATTGTCAAGTAAGCAGTGAGTACTTAAATTTACAATTAAAAAAAAAAATAAATTTACAACCAAAAAAGAAAGGAATTTTCATCAATACAGATAAATATTTTTCAAAATAGATTAATTTTTCAGAACATACTTGAATTTTCAACGAAAAACAAGAATATTCAACAAAATAATGGAATTTCCAATAAAAAAAGATATTTTTTTAACAAATTACATGAATTTTAAAATAAAAAAGATAAATGATCAATTAAACAGTTATTACTAAAAATTTCAATTTAAAAATATAAATTTACAACCAAAAAAGAAAGGACTTTTAATCAATGTATTTTTTCAGAAAATACTTGAATTTTCAACCAAAAACAAGAATTTTCAACAAAAGAATTGAATTTTCAATTAAAAAAAGATACATTTTCCACCAAGAAAATTAATTCTCTACGAAAAAGTAGAATTTTTAAAGAAATACATGAATTTTCAAATCCATTAGTTTAATTTTCAACTAAAACAGATAAATGATCAACTAAACAGTGATTACTTTTGGATTAACAAAAAATTAATTTACAACCAAAAAAGAAAGGAATTTTCATAAATATAGATAAATTTTCGTCAAAATAGTTTCATTTTTCAGAAAACACTTGAATTTTGAACAAAAAACATAAATTTTCAACAAAAGAATTGAATTTTCAACGAAAAAGAAGAATTTTGATCAAAATAAATGAATTTTCAAATAAATTAGTTAAATTTTCAAACAAAAAGGTTGACTAACAGTGATTACTTTAAATTTAAATTAAAAAAAATGAATTTTAAACCAAAAAAGAAAGGAATTTTCATCAATTTTTAACTAAGAAAATTAATTCTATACAAAAAGAAGAATTTTTCACAAAATACATGAATTTTTAAATGAATTAGTTGAATTTTCAACTAAAAAAGATAAATGATCAATTCAACAGTGATTACCTAAAATTTCAATTAAAAAAAAATAAATTTACAATCAAAAGAGTAAGGAATTTTCATCAATTTACATAAATTTTCATCAAAATAGATTAGTTTTTCAAAAAATACTTGAATTGTCAAAAAAAAAAAACCATAAATTTTCAATAAAAGATTTCAATTTTAAACGAAAACAAATATATATTTTCAACGTAGAAAATTAATTTTCTACGAAAGAGGATTTTTGAATAAAATACATGAATTTTTATGTAAAAAAGATAAATGATCAAATAAACAGTGATTACTTAAAATTTCAATAAAAAAAATCAATTTACAACCAAAAAAGAAAGGAATTTTCATCAATATAGACAAATTTTTCTCAAAATAGATAATTTTTTAGAAAATACTTAATTTTTCAACCAAAAACATGAATTTTCTACGAGTAATAAAAAATTTTCAACCAAGAAAATTAATTTTCTACGAAAAAGAAGAATTTTTAACAAAATACATGAATTTTAAAATTAATTAGTTGAATTTTCAACTGAAAAAGATAAATTATCAACTAAACAGTCATTCCTTAAAATTTTAATTAAAAAAATGCATTTGCGAACAAAACAAAAAGGAATTTTTATCAATTTAGATAGATTTTCGTCAAAATAGATTAATTTTTTAGAACATGCTTGAATTGTCAACCAAAAACATAAATTTTCAAATCATATAGTTGAATTTTATAGTAAGAAAGATAAATATCAATTAAACAGAGATTAATTTAAATTTAAATTTAAGAAAATGAATTTACAACCAAAAAAGAAAAGATTTTTTGTCAATATAGACCAATTTTCGTCAAAAAAGATTAATCTTTCAGAAAATACTTCAATTTTCAAACAAAAAAACAAGAATTTTCAACGAAAAAAGATACATTTTTAACCAAAAATATTAACTCTCTACGAAAAAGAAAATTTTAAAATAACATACATGAATTCTCAAATCAATTAGTTGAATTTTTAACTAAAAAAGTTGACTAACAGTGATTACTTCAAATTTCAATGAAACCAAATTAATTTACAAACAAAAAAGAAAGGAATTTTAATCAGCGTAAATAAATTTTCGTCAAAATAGATTAATTTTTCAGAAAATACTTCAATTGTCAACCAAAAACATGAATTTTAATAAAAGAGTTCAATTTCCAAAGAAAACAAAGATATATTCTCAACCAAAAAAATTATTTTTCTACGAAAAAGAAGAATTTTTATGAAAATACATGAATTTCCAAGTAAAAAAGATAAATGATCAATTAAACGTGAACACTTAAAATTTCAAATAAAAAAAAAATGAATTTACTACAAAAAAAGAAAGGAATTTTCATCAACATACAGAAATTTTCGTCAAAAAAAAAATTAATTTTTCGAAAGATACTTAAATTTTCAACCAAAAACATAAATTTCCAATAAAAGAATTGGATTTTCAACGAAAAAAAGATATATTTTCAACCAAGAAAATTAACTCTTTACAAAAAGAAGAATTTTTAACAAAATACATGAACTTTCAAATCAATTAGTTGAATTTTCAACTGAAAAAGATAAATAGCCAACTAAACAGTAATTACTTTAAATTTCCATAAAAAAAATGAATTTACAACCAAAAAGGAAACGAATTTTCATCAATATAGATAAATTTTCGTCAAAAGAGATTAATTTTTCAGAACATACTTGAATTTTCAACCAAAAACATGAAATTTCAATAAAAGAGTTCAATTTTCAACGAAAACAAATATATATTTTCAACGAAGAAAATTAATTCTCTACAAAAAAAGATTTTTTAAGAAAATACATGAATTTTCAAGTAAAAAAGATAAAAAATCGATTAAACAGTGATTAAAATAAATTTTAATTAAAAACTGAATTTACAACAAAAAAGAAAGAAATTTTTATCAATATAGACAAATTTTCCTCAAACTAGATAATTTTTTAGAAAATACTTCAATTTTCAACCAAAAACATGAATTTTCAACGAGTAAAAAAATATTTTCAACCAAGAAAATTAATTTTCTACGAAAAAGTTCAATTTTAACAAACAACATGACTTTTTAAATCAATTAGTTGAATTTTCAACTGAAAAAGATAAATGACCAAATAAACAGTGATTACTTAAAAATTCCATTAAGAAAAATGAATTTACATTCAAAAAAGAAAGAAATTTTCATCAATATAGACAAATTTTCCTCAAAATAAATTAATTTTTCAAAAATACTTAAATTTTCAACAAAAAACATGAATTTTCAATAAAAGAGTTTAATTTCCAATGAAAAAAAAAGATATATTTTCAACCAAGAAATTAATTCTCTACGAAAAAGAAGAATTTTTAACAAAATACATGAATTTTCAAGTAAAAAAGATAAATTATCAATGCAACAGTGATTACTTAAAATTTCAAATAAAAAAAAATGAATTTACTACAAAAAAAGAAAGGAATTTTTATCAATATAGACAAATTTTCGTCAAAATAGATTAATTTTTCACAAGATACTTGAATGTTCAACTAAAAACAAGAATTTTCAAGAAAAGAACTGAATTTCCAACGAATAAAAAATATATTTTCAACCAACAAAATTAATTCCAAAAATATAAATCTACATTATGATTTTGCTTTAAAATTTTATGTGAAAGTCTTGAGAAACCCAGAAGTTCTTTCAAATTTTTCCAAATTTCAAATTATTTTTGAAATTATTTCCGAACTTCTATTAAAATGTTTGAAAATTAATCGAATTTTTGCAAAAAATTTTATAAAATCCTGCATATTCCAAATTTTTTTTTTTAAATCTTCTAGATTCTTTTTTGAAAATTTTATAAATCTTTTGAAATATTTTTAAATATTCCCTTAAAATAATTTTTCAAAATAAAAATCATTTTCAATTTGCTTATAAATCATATGAAAATGTTTGTCTTTAACCCTTGAAAATACTTCAAAAGCTTTTAAGTTTTTTGTTTGAAATCTGCAAAAATCTACATTTTGTTTTAAATTAGGCTTTGTCTATTTTCATCGAAATTTCGGTACAAAATAAACATTTTTCAACTAGAACAACTTAAACTTGTAGAGTTCATAGTTTAAAAGTTCTTCAAAATTTTAACGATTCAAGACTTTCTATGGCAAACAATTCAGTTTCAAATTTTTTACCTTTAAATATTTGGTTTCAATTTATTTTATTCTTTTTCTTAATTTAAAAATGTCAAATTAAATATTTTAGACTAAACCCATATTTTAAATTTAATAAAAGCATTTAATTAAGAATATATATTTATGAAGTTATTTTGAAAATAAAAACAGTTTATAAAGTTTCAGTCGCTTAAAAACGCTTAAAAATATAAATCTAAAATGGAACATTTCCGACGTAAAATATTTTTAAAGTACGCATTGTAAACAGAATATCATAACTAAAAAAGATAACCAATCAACTAATTATTTAAAATAAAACTGTTTAAATTGAACTTTTACAGCTTTTTCTTCGAAAAATTTGTAAAATTCCTGACAAAAAAATTAATTCACGGTCAATAACATTAAAAAATTCGAACTTTACAGCTAAAAATCTTACCATTTGAAGTAATAAAAAATAAACAACAAATTAAAGCACTTAAAGTGGAACTCTTGAATATTAAAGTCTTTAAATTGAAGTTTAAAAGTTTTTTTTAATCCAAAAATTGTTTTGCAGATAAACTGTAAAAATTTAGAATTTTTAACTTTTATAAATTATGTCGAGTTCAAAGATTCAGATTCAGTTCCATAAATATAAAAAATATAATTATATTATACATAGAATATAAAGGTTTTCAAATAATTTTATTTTAAGCAATTTTTTTGAAAAGCTTTAAAATTTTGATTTAAAAATTTTGAAAAATCTAAAAGTTCTTTTAAATTTTTCCAAATTTCAAATTACTTTTTAAATATTTTTCGAACCATTAATCGCCATTCATTTCCCCAATTAAATCCTCTAAACTGCTATCTAGAAAGCCCTAAAAAAATTCTTCAACTTACCGTTGGATGTGTGAGGTAATCATTCTCACTATAAAAAATGGAAATCGGAACTTTCACTTTTCCCAAATCATATTCCGGAGGCTCAATGGTTCCATACCGCTTTAGGTTTTCTGTGGGTCCATAATCAAATTTCCGAAAGCCATCTGAAACCAAAAAATTACATTAATCAAATAAATTCTGAAAATAATTAAACATTTTCGAATTCCAAAGTAAAAAAATATATAATACAATTATTGCGAAAGTTATTTCAGAACTTGCAGCCAAAAAATTTCTCAAATAAATAAATAAATTTAAAAAATAGGGGAATAATAGGAATTTTTAAAATTATATTAATGTAAATAGGATGTTCTTGAGATTTCAAATCGGAACATACTATATTTTTAACAAGACACTGGCGTTTTTAACCAAAAAATATACTTTTTATATAAAATAGTACATTTTTTAACAGAATAATTATTTACAACCAAATAGATGCATATATAACCAAATAGAGGAATTTCCAACAAAAACATGATTAAAGTGTAAATAAAAACAGTTGCATTTAAATAAAATAGTCGAATTTTCAACTAATAAAGATGAATTTTCAATTAAAAAAGATTACTTTTCTATACATTTCTTTATCGAAAAAAAAGAATTTACAAAAAACACTTGACACTTTAACTAAAAATGATAACTTTTGAGAGAATAATTGAATTTTCAACAAAATAGTGAAATTTTACTCAAATAATTAAACTGGAAAATCCATTTTCTAGTAAAAACGGAAATCTACATTTTTAATACAAAAAAGTCATTTTTAACACACGAAAAAAAAGAATTTTCAACAAAATATGTTAAATTTTTACTAAAGAAATGAATTTTTATCCAAAATGACTCATCTTCAACCAAAAAGATTAAAGTCATTAAAAAAATCGTCGACAAAAAATAGGATATTTAAGGTGTTTAGTTGAAAAAAAAATTATTTAAAAATTTTTTTAAAACACATTTTCAACCAAAGAAAAAAATTTCAACCAACAAGTTTCATTTTCTACCAAAGCTGAATCACTTTTAACAAATAACATACATTTCCAAAAAAGTATTTTAATTTTTAATGGAATTTCCAACTTAATAGTAATATTCCCAACAAAATAGGTTAATTTTGTACTAAAAATACCGATTTTCCATAAAATGGATCTATTTTTAATAAAAAAAAATAGAATAATTTAATTTTTGTTTAAAAAAATTAGTTGTTAAGCATGCCATATAAGTTGAACTTTCTCGGTAACAGTTACATAATTTTTTTCAAGCCAAAGAAATAAATTTTGAACCAGAAAGATTAATTTTCTACCAAAGAAGATAAATGTTATCAAACATAGAAGTTACATTTAAAAAAAAAAGAAGATTTTTTACCTAAAATGATGAATCATTAACCAAAAATAATTAATTTTGAACAAATAGTTCTACTTTCAACTCAATGGTTGAATTTTCAACCAAAAAATATTTTTTTAGTCGCATTTCACGATTAGCAAAAATCATGAGAATTTAATAAAATAGTATAGTATATATAATTTTAATACAAAACCAAAATAATTTAATACATTTGTACATACAGTTCATCTGGTAATACTTGACAATGAATTTTTATATTTTTGAAACGTTAAAAAAAAAGTTATAATAAAAAGAAAAAAATTCCCGGTCATTTCCAGGTTATCAAAAATATTTCACTGTCAATGAAATTTAAAAAATCGAACTTGAAAGCTAAAAATTTTTTGATTTAAAGTAATAAAAACTGAGCTTCGAATTAAAGCACTCCAATTGAAATTTAAAGTTTTAAAACTGAATATTTTTAAATTAAATATAGTCAGACTGCTGAATTATTTTTTTAAACTTTTATAAATTATAGATTTCGAAGGTTCAGATTCAGTTCCAAAAATATAACTCCACGTTATCATTTCCAATGCTCTAAATTGAAAAATCAATCAATAAATTTAACCATTTTTAAAATTATTTTTTTTTAAGCAATTTTAAGCTAGAAGCAATAAAAATGGAATGATTCCATTTTTTTTATAAACCGAACACTTCTTAAATCAAAAGTTAAAATTTTTTAATTTTAAATAGTTAAAAAATCCTTCAAATTCTTCAAAATTTTATTTCGTAATCTTGAAATATCTAGAGGATTCCTTAAAATCTTCCAGATTCATTTTTGATAATTTTGTAAATCTTTCTAAATCTTTTTAAACATTCTTTTTAAAATAATTTTCAATTTTTCTAGGAAATGTTTCTAAATTAAAAGTGTTTAAAATTAAAAAATTAAAGTTTGAAAACTTTTGAACTTGAATAATTTTAAACTCAAAACGATTAAAATGTTACAAACTTAATACTGAAAAATAAATTGAATCTTTCAAAGTCAAAGCTTCTGAAATTCTAGAATTTTAAATACTTATTACGCATCAAAATTATAATTTGACATTGAAGCTAATTAAACAAACTTTTCTAAAATGAAAAAATTAATTGCATTATTCTAAAATTATACTTTCCAAGATTAAAGAATTCAATTTTAAACTCAATTTTTTATTTTTTTATTTTAAATCTTCCTTGAGAATTATTATTCTTTTTAGAAATTGTCGAATAAAATATATTTTTCAGTTAAGAAATTATTTATTTGTTTAAATATTTACCTAAAAATCTGACACTTTTAAGATCTTACTTTAACAATTAAAATAAAGAATACAAAAACAGTATTGCTACAATAAGGATTCAATTTTCTGAAATTGTACAATTTTAAGATTTTCAATGCAAAATTGCTTAATTTAATCAATTTACATTAAATTTATCAATTAATCTGTAAATCTTATTTGAGCAATACGAAATTTACACATAAAATTAATTAATTCAATCTATCCATGATTTTAATATGATATTTTGAAATATTAAATAGCAAAACGGTAAAAGATAACAATTTAACTAATTATTAAAAAAATTGTTACACAGATTTTTTTCCCTAAAAATTTGTAAAATTCCCGGTCAAATAATAAATAATGAAAAAAAATGAATTGCATCATTCTAAAAAAGAAACTTTCAAAATAAACTGTAATGACAAATTCATTTAAAACTGAAAAAATTCACTGAAAATAATGTTATTAAAACTTTTTTATACTCAAACCCTTTAAAGCTTCAATTATTTGACGCAACTTTTAATCGCTTTAAAATTAATAATTTTTAAAATGCTAATTATACTTTCCAAGATTAAAAAAATTCAATTTTTATTTTTTTATTTCTAATCTTCCTTGAGAATAATTATTCATTTTAGAAATTATCGAATATAATATTTTTCAATTCGAAATTATTTAACTAAAAATTACCTACTTATTAACTAAAAATCTGACACTTTTAAGATCTTACTTTAACAATTAAAATAAAGAATACAAAAACAGTATTGCTACAATAAGGATTCAATTTTCTGAAATTGTACAATTTTAAGATTTTCAATGCAAAATTGCTTAATTTAATCAATTTACATTAAATTTATCAATTAATCTGTAAATCTTATTTGAGCAATACGAAATTTACACATAAAATTAATTAATTCAATCTATCCATGATTTTAATATTATATTTTGAAATATTTAATAGCAAAACGGTGAAAGATAACAATTTAACTAATTATTTAAAAAATGATTGCAAACAAAGACATATTTTTCCTCCAAAAAATTTGTGAAATTCCCGGTCAAATAATAAATAATGAAAAAAAAATGAATTGCATTATCCTAAGAAAAAACTTTCAAAATAAACTGTAAAGACAAATTCATTTAAAACTGAAAAAATACACTGAAAATATTGATATTAAAACTTTTTTTAAAAGCTTCAATTATTTGACGTAACTTTAAAACGGTTAAAAATTAATAGTTTTTAAAATGCTAATTAGACTTGTCCAATACAATTTAACTAATTATTTGAAAAATTATTGCAAACACAAACATAGATTTTTCCCCCAAAAAATTTGTGAAATTCCCGGTCACATAATAAATACTGAAAAAAAATGAATTGCATTATTCTAAAAAAAAAAACTTTCAAAATAAACTGTAAGGATAAATTCATTTAAAACTGAAAAAAGTCACTAAATATAATGTTTATAAAACTTTTTTATACTCAAACCCTTTAAAGCTTCAATTATTTTACGTAACTTTAAATCGCTTAAAAATTAATTGTTTTTAAAATGCTAATGATACTTTCCAAGATTAAAAAAATTCTATTTTTTATTTTTTTTTATTTCAAATCTTCCTTGAGAATGTTAGAAATTGTCGAATAAAATATTTTTCAGTTAGAAATTATTTATTTGTTTAAATATTTAACTAAAAATCTGAAACTTTTAAGATCTTACATTAAAAATTAAAATAAAGCATACAAAAACAGTATTGATACAATAAGGATTAAATTTTCTGAAATTGTACAATTTTAAGATTATCAATTCAAATATGCTTAATTTAATCAATTAATCTGTAAATCTTATTTAAACAATTCGATATTTACATATAAAATTATTACATTCAAAACTCTCTATCCAGGTTTTTAATATATTTTGAAATACTTAATAGCAAAATGGTTAAAGATAACAATTTAACTAATTATTTAAAAAATGATTGAAAACAAACATAGATTATTTTCCCTAAAAATTTGTAAAATTCCCGGTAAAAAAAATAATTAACTGTCATAAGAATACTTCTCTAAATCATATGCAACGTTATGAAATCATATAAAGTTTTTCTGTAAAAATCTATTTAAAAAAATGTTTGGAAATAAAATAAACCGATTTTTTTTTCTACGCAAAAAAGAAAAGAAAGAAAGAAAGAAAGAAAGGATAATTATTTATTAATGTTGGCGTATCTTGAGAAAGAAAAAAAAGATCCTACCTGACAAAATAAGCTGGCTATAATGAATGATCTGCTTGGCCGACGCGCCAGCCGGGAAGTGTCCAAAGATAAGAGGCAACATCGACTTATCAAGTTGATTGCTTCCGAATCCGGCGACAAGGTACATCCAGAAGGTGCAGCAACTCTTGGAAAGTGTGTCAGGACTGTTACGAATGAACGTGCCCAGGGCACGAGCTTGTAACCTATTACGGGGAAACCATTGGTGTATGTTGCAGTAAATTGAGCCCCACTGAAATCAACTCTTTGTAAATTGCGGTGTCTTAAATTAATTAACTGAAAAAGCCGAAGCAGTAAACTACATTCAGACGATCCGGAAATCAGAGACCAAAATATTCTCAAAAGAGGGGGGAAAATAGAGCGGTTTATCACGCAATTAAAGAAATAAACTCTTTTAAATAAAAATTATTCTACATACTAGACTTCATTTCTTTAGAAAATAATTTTCAACAAAATAGTCTTTCAACTAAATAGTTTTTCAACAAAATAGTTATATTTTAAAGCAAAGAGACCATTTTTAACTAAATTGGTTTATGTTTAACAAAAGAATGAATTTTTAACAAAGTAATTCAACAAAAATTACAAATTTTTATCAAAATACTCAAAATACTCAAAATTCTCAATAAAAAAAAAGTTAATTTTCTACCAAATTGTTGACATTTCCAAGCCAAGAAGACAAATTTTTGACTAAAGCATTGAATCTTTTTTACTTTTTATTTTTAATATATATTTTTTAATATTAATAATTTTAAATTAATTAATATTTTAGCAACATTAATATTTTTAAAATTTTAATTTTAAACAAAAAAATATATTTTCTAACAAACAGTTGGATTTACAAAAAAAAGATACATTTTCAATGAAACAGTTTAATTTTCTACCAAAATGGATGAATTTAACAGAGAATAAGTGACTTTTCAACCAAATAGATGAATTTTTAACTAAATTAAAAAATCTTCAATAAAAAAAAAAGAATTTTATAATAAAGTAATTCAACTTTCAATTCAACAAAAAATAGCAATTTTTAGCAAACTACAGAAATCTAAGCAAATTTTCAACCAAAAAATATGAATTCTCAATAAAAAAAAGTTAATTTTCTACCAAATTGTTGACCTTTCCAAGCCAAGAAGACAAATTTTTGACTAAAGCATTGAATCTTTTTTACTTTTTATTTTTAATATATATTTTTTAATATTAATAATTTTAAATTAATTAATATTTTAGCAACATTAATATTTTTAAAATTTTAATTTTAAACAAAAAAATATATTTTCTAACAAACAGTTGGATTTACAAAAAAAAGATACATTTTCAATGAAACAGTTTAATTTTCTACCAAAATGGATGAATTTAACAGAGAATAAGTGACTTTTCAACCAAATAGATGAATTTTTAACTAAATTAAAAAATCTTCAATAAAAAAAAAAGAATTTTATAATAAAGTAATTCAACTTTCAATTCAACAAAAAATAGCAATTTTTAGCAAACTACAGAAATCTAAGCAAATTTTCAACCAAAAAATATGAATTCTCAATAAAAAAAAGTTAATTTTCTACCAAATTGTTGACATTTTCAAGCCAAGAAGACGAATTTTTGACTAAAGCAATATTTAACCCAAAGACATTAATTTTAAACAAAAAATTTTTTTTTCTCGAAAAAACAGTTGAAAAAAGATACTTTTTTAATGAAACAGTTCAATATTCTACCAAAATGGATTAATCTAACAAAATTGCATTTTTAATCAATTAGTTCAACTTTCAACAAAGAATAAGTGAATTTTCAACTGAATTAATAAATCTTCAATAAAGAATAATAATTTTTAATAAAGTAATTGAACCGAGTAGATTGATTTCTGCAAAAAATATTTCAATTTAATAAAACATACCAATTTTTAACAAAATACAGGAGTCTCTAAGCAAATTTTCAACCAAAAATATGAATTCTTAATAAAAAAAGTTAATTTTCTACCAAATTGTTGACATTTTCAAGCCCGAAGACATTCACTTTAAACAAAAAATTATATTTTCTAACAATCAGTTGGATTTACAAAAAAAAGATACATTTTCAATGAAACAGTTCAATTTTCTACCAAAATGGATGTATTTAACAAAATTATGTTTCAAATAAGTTACATTATCCAAAAACAAATAATAGTTCGAATTACGACAAAAAAATTTAATTTTTAATCAATTACTTCGACTTTCAACAAAGAATAAGTAAATTTTTAACCAAATGGATGAATTTTAAACTGAATTAATAAATCTTCAATAAAAAGAAAAGAATTTTTAATAAAGTAATTCAACTTTCAACCGAGTAGATTGATTTTTGCAAAAAATATTTCAACTTCAAATAAAAAAATAGTTCAATTCAATAAAACATAGCAATGGTTAGCAAAATGCAGAAGTCTCTAAAGCAAATTTTAAACCAAAAAATATGAATTCTCAATAAAAAAAGTTAATTTTCAACCATTTTGTTAATATTTTAAAGCAAGGAAGGCGAGTTTTGACTAATACATTGAATCTTTAACCCGAAGACATTAATTTTAAACAAAAAAATATATTTTCTAACAAAGAGTTGGATTTACATAAGAAAAAGATACATTTTCAAAGAAACAGTTTAATTTTCAACGAAGGACAAAGGAATTTTCAACTGAATTAAGAAAATAATGAAAGTTCACCAAAAATAATATAGTTTTTAATCAAAAAAGAATTAACTCTGGGCCAAAAATATGATAGTATACTTTTCAAAAAAAAGAAAAGATTTTTCTACTAAAAGTTGCATTTTTAATTCAAAAGGATGAATTTCTTTATCCAAACAGAAGAATTTACAACAAAACTCTTGACACATTAACCAAAAATGATAACTTTAAGAGAATAATTGAATTTTCAAAAAAATAGTGAAACTTTCATCCAAATAGTAGAATTTTTAACCAAACGAAATGAATTTTTTGTCAAAAATATGATAGTAGACCTATAGATTAAAAAGAACTGATTTTTAACGATAAAATCTAGAAAAAAATTACTTTTCTACCAAAAACTTGAATTTGCGACACAAAAAATATGATTTTTAAAAACATAGTTGAATTTTTTAACAAACTATTTAGATTTTCAAGCCAAAAGAAAAATTTTTAACCAAAAATATAATAGAAAATTTTCTAATGAAAAAGAATTTACTTTTAACCAAGAGACGAATTTTTTACCAACAGAGGAATTTTCATTCCAAAATGGATGGATTTTGTATATAAAAAATGTAAAATTTTCAACGAACTAATTATACTTTCATCCAAATAGTACAATTTTTACAAAAAAAAAAAAGAGACCAATTTTCTATGATTAATTCTGAACCAAAAAAAGAAACTTTGAATACAGATTCACGAAATTGGAAATAGAAATATTTGGGTTTCAGTCAATAATATTAATTTTCAACAACAAA
This sequence comes from Druon quercuslanigerum, assembly GCA_010014905.2. NCBI lineage: Eukaryota > Metazoa > Arthropoda > Insecta > Hymenoptera > Cynipidae > Druon > Druon quercuslanigerum. The sequence continues at coordinate 4,570 of JAAAKG020086949.1, read as the reverse complement.
AATAACGTATTTTCAAGAAAAATATGAATTTTCAGCCAAATAGTTGAATCTTAAAAAGAAATTTACAGTGGAAAATTAATTTTCAAACAAAAAAATACTTTATCAACAAAATAGTCAATTTTTCAACCACTAAAAAGACTAATTTTCTTTGAAAAAAGTCGAATTTTCAATGAAAAAAAAAAAAAGATTTTTCATACAAATAGTTTAATTTTTAACCTTAATGGATATATTTTCAAGAAGGAAACTTAAGTTTTTTTTTACAAAAAATACAAATTTTCAACGAAATACATGAATTTTCAATCAAATTGTTGAATATTCAACTAAAAAATTCAATTTTCAGTATAAAAAACTAATATTTAACCAAAAAAAAAAGATGAATTTTCCAAGAAAATTTTAATAGTTGATATTTCAAACAAAAAAGTTTTTTTTTTTTAAATAACAGCAGTTAAATTAAAACGAAGACGAATTTTGAAGAAAATAGTTCAATTTGCAACATTTTACTGAGACAAAAGTTGAACTACTTTGATAAAATATAATTTTTCTAGTTAAATATTTATCACTTTAGTTTTAAATTCATCACTTCGGCTGAAAATAAACCTATCTAGTTAAAAATTCGTATTTTTTTATTAAATTCAACTGTTTTTTTTATTTAAGATTAAAATATTTTTTCGGAAAATGAATTGAATTTTCAACAAAATAATATACATTTAAAACAAAAAAGATCAATTTCAAACGAAAAAGGCAATAAATTAATTTATAACCATGAAATAATTTAAATTAAAGGAAGAAAAAATGTGAACCAAGTTTTTAAATTTTCAATTATAAAAAGACGATTTTTCAACCAATAAGAGTGAATTTAACAAAATTACTTTTTAACTAAAAAGATCAGTTGCAAAAAAAAAATGGTTTAGCTAGATTACCCAGCAACAAAAAATAGTTCAATTTTCAACCAAAGAGATGAATTTTTAATAAATTGGTTAAATTTTCAACCAAGAATAAGTGAATCTTTAACCAAAAAAATGAATTTTCAATAAAGAAATTTAACTTTCAAACAAGTATAGTAGAATTTTCAACCAAATATTTTAATTTTTAACAAAAAAATTCATTTTTCGACCAAAAATTGAATAATCCAATTTCAATTTTATAATATTATATTTAACTAAAAAAGATTAATTCAAAACATCACTTAAATTGAATCAAAAAAGACGAATTTTCACAAGAACAGTTCAATTTTCAAAATTTTGGTTAATTTTTTTTCTCTCGTGAATGGAAAATCTTTTTGTTTCTTTAAAATTCGACTACTTAGTCAAAAGTTGAACTAATATGTTAAAAATTATTTTTTCTGGTTGAAGATTCAGCATCTTATTTTAAAATTCATCGATCTCTAATTCACCATTTTGTTCCTTTTCGAAAATTGTTCGGGATTTGTCAAAATCTTTTTAAATATTCTCTTTAAAATAATTTATAAAATAAAAAATCATTTTCAATTTTCCTAGCTATAAATTTGTAAAAACAAAATTGAAAATTTCCTGTTCAAATTAAAAGTTGAATTATTCTTATTTAAATAGTTTAAAAATTCTTAAAATGCTTCGAAATTCGATTTTAAAATTAAAGTTAAATCTACATACTATTTAAAATTTTTTCAGATTAATTTTTTTTATTCTGAAAAATAAAGACATTTTCTTAAAATATTCCAATTCAACAATTTGACTTACAAATTCAATTTGGTTAAATAGAACAATTAAAATTGTAAGGTTCAAAGTTTGGTTTTTTTTTCTTTAGTTTTCAATATTTAATTCATAATTACAGATTTTAAACCAACAGCCAGATATTTATAAATATTAAGTAACTGTTCTTTAAAAAAAATTCCCTGTTTCAGCTCGGAATTTATTTACATTTTTTAATTTTATCTGTACCAAGACAAATGATAATTCTTTTGGATTAAACTCAGAATTACAATTCTTTGGAAAAAGTTTCTGGTCTAATTCACAATTTTGTTCCTTTTCGAAAATTGATCAGAATTTGTTCAAATTTGAAAATTCCCGGTTCCAAGTTAGAATCATTATTATTTTGCATAATTTCCAGTTCCAACTATAAATTTTTCTTTTAAATAGTTTAAAAATCCTTAAAATGCCTCGAAATTTGATATCAATATTAAATAAATGTTCTTAAAATCTTCCACATTTATTTTTGATCATTTATAAATCTTTCTAAATCTTTTTAAATAATCTCTTTAAAATAATTGATAAAATAAAAAATCATTTTCAATTTTTCTAGGAAATATTTCTAAATCTTCTGAAGTCTGTCGTAATTCTGAAAAATTGTTTAAAATGGAATATTTTAGACTGAAATAATATTTGAAATTTAATAAAATTATAAAACTAACAGATTATGAAAACAAACAAATTTACGAAATTTAAATTAGATTAAAATTTAAATCAAACATCCTTTTTAACGTTCAATCATCAAATTGATGAAAACTCCTGTAAAAAACAAAAATCCAACGACCAAATTTGGACAACACCGATAAAAAAAAAGGTTCCAATTGCAATCTGAAAACCACATCCCCTTTCTTCATTTTTTTCTTTCGTTTTTTTTATTATTAATATTATCAAATCACAAAAAAAGAACATTAAAAATAGAAAATAAATGAAATAGGATTCTTTTTTTGTGATTTGATAATATTAATAATAAAAAAGACAAAAGAAAGCAAAATAGAAGGAAGGGGACGTGGTTGGTTGCTTTCTCATTTTTTCCTCTTTTTTATTTTTGTCTGAAATTTTTGTTTTTAACATGCATTTTTTTTTAGATTGCAATTGGATTTTGTTTATTGTTCAGTGTGGTCCACATATGGTCATTAAATTCTGGTTTTAACAGGAATTTTCATCAAAAACTTCAAGTTTGCTACGATCAGAAATAAATTCCCGGTTTTAAAATTTTTTTTTCTGTTTTTTTTTTTTCAATTGTAATTGGAGAGAATGAGAGAAAGAATGAGAAAAAAAGTTGGGTACTCACCTCCATCACACTGTAGAATCGCACAACAAGTTTGAGGAGTGGACTTTTTTGGTTTGCTAGAAAGGCGATCGGTGCGAGACTTATCATCGACCTTACTTTGGCATTGTACTCTGGTTTTTCACTTGCCATCACGTAAAACGAGGTGGTGCCTTGGCTGTAGCCAATGTAGTTCAAACTCGATTGTTTCGTTTTCTCCAAAATGTAGTCTATCATCGCAGGAACGTCGTAGAGTGCTATCTCGTGAAAACTGAAAGAATTTATCTCGGTCAAATCATCGGAAACAAGACGATGATGGAAATTGGTCTTCGGCAAGATTGATTCGAACTCGAGGTGGCCGAAAAACTTCCTTTTTTTAAAATTACCTCATTTATTTTTGGCACAACAATTTTTCAGATTACCAGATTATCTGCGATTCCTATCTTTAAAATTATTTGTAAAATCGAGAAAAAAAGATCTAGTAATAAATTCCGTAAGTACTGATGAAGGCTTCTAAGCACACTTCAGAAAAAAATAATTCAGTTTAAAATTGTTTATTTAGCGGTAGTTATTTAAAGGTTTAGTTTTTTCTTTCTCCTCATTTTGGTTCTTCGAAGGATTCTCTAAATTTCTTTTTGGTTTAATTTTATTTGAAAAAATTAATTAAAAAATCATACAGTTATTATTGCTTTAAACAATCATAGTTTAAATTTTAATTAACACCAACCAAATTGAATTTTAAAAAATCCTTTAAAGAATAAAATGAGGCCTTGATGGCAAGTTCTATCATAAACAATGAATATTCAACCAAATTAGTTCACTTTTTCAACAAAATCATTACATTTTCGGCAATATATTTTAATTTTTAATAAAAATCTTGAATTTTCAAAGAAAAAGGATTAAACTTCAAGCAAGCACAGTTGAATTTCTAACCAAATTATTGAACGAATGGTCGAATTTTCAAATATCAACAAAAAAACAGTTGCATTTTCAACTAAATAATTAAATTTTTTGGCAAAATATTGCATTTGTAACTTACAAAGAAGAAATTTCAACTTAATGATTGGATTTTTAAACAAAAAAAGATTAAACTTTAACTAAACACAGTGGCATTTTCAACGAAATAATTAAACTTTATACAAGAAAGTTGCATTTTCAAAAATGTGTAATGAATTTACAATCTAAAAGGTAAGATTTTTAACAAAACAGTTGAATTTTCGACCAAATTTTAAACATACATATACAATTTTTCCAGCAAAGCAGTTTGAATTTAAACGAAAAACAGTTGCGTTGCACTTTCAGCCAAATAATTAAATTTGTTGGCAAACATTTAAATTTTTTAACAAATTTGTGTAATTTGTGACCAAATTGTTGACCAAATGAATTAATTTTTCAACAAAATAGTTGAATTTTTAACAAATTGTTAAATTTTTAACCTACATACAAGAATTTATGTTCCAATTGTTGAATTTTCAACAAAATAATTAAATTTTCAACAAAACAGTCGAATTCTCGACATAATTCGTTACATTTTCAACAAAAATATCAAATTTTTAACAAAACAGTTGATTTTTTAACA
>JAAAKG020086938.1:0-16521 GCA_010014905.2 Druon quercuslanigerum | reverse complement strand
TATATAATTTCATAATAAAAATTTCCAGGAATCGTAAGAAAATTTGTTTCGTAATCTTAAACCTTTTAAAATCCTCAAAAAGCTAGAAACTTATATTTTGAAATCTTCAAAAATCTACATTTTGTTTATGATTTTTAAAAATATTTTCAAATTTGAAATTATTTTTAAATCTTTTTTTTTTAAACTCTAAATATCTTTCAAATAATTCCTGTATTTTTGATAATGCAAAATTATAAAGATTGTTTTTAAACCTTTATGAATAAATAATAATTATTAAAGTCCTCTTTTTTATTTTTGTCCAAGAAAAGAATTTTTTCTTTTTTTATGAAAATTGTAATCTTTTTTTCAAAATGCAATAGGAAAATTGTATGGTTTGTGAATAAATTTGTACGTGGAATTCTTGGTTTTATTTTCAGAAACTCTGCACATTAAAAAAAAACTTTTAACTAATAAAAATGAATTTTTAAATTCAAAATAAAAACTTTGAAAAACTACTTTCTAAAATTTAAGTTCTAACTTAAATTATTTCTTGCAAAAGTATTATGAATTTGTTTTTTGAAATATTTTCAAATTTGAAATTATTTTTGATTTTTTTTTCTAAAACTCTACATATCTTTAAAATGATTCGTGCATTTTTTTAATAGTGTAAAATTTTAACAATTGCTTTCAAACATTGATAATTCTCTTTTTTACAATTTTTGAAAATCTTTTAGAGTTTTAAGATTTTTTAAAAATATTCTCTATATCTTAATTTTGCTAATTAAAAAAACATTTTAGATTTTCAGAATTTTTAACAAATTTTTTAAATTATTTTGAAAGTTTGAAAAATCCTTAAAAATCTTCAAAAGTATACATATTTTTAAAGCTTTTTCATCATTTTTTAAAATTATCTATTTAAAATGTTATTTTCAATTTTTCGAGAAATCTCAAAAATTATTTTATGTTTTTTTCTTTAAATTAATTTTTCAAAACTAAAAGTCTTTTTTAATTTTTTGAAGAATCTTACAAAGTTTGTCTATTTTTTTCATTCCTGCAAATTAAAAAAAATTTATCTCAAATCTTCTAGATTTTTTTGCCAAATTTGGAAATATTTTTTCCTTTTTTCTTTAAATTAATTTTCTAAAATAAAAAATCATTAAAAATGTTTTCTAGGAATCTCACAAATTATTTTTTCTTAAAAATACACATGTTTTTCCAAAACTTTTGTAATTTTTGCAAAATTGAAAGATTCGGTTTGAAATTTTTTATATTAGGTTTTGAAATTTTAGAGAAAAAAAACCGTTTTTAAATCGTTTTCATTCTTTTCTAAAATGAATTTTTCAAAATAAAAGATCATTTAAAAATTTCCTAAGAATCTTAGGAAAAGGTTTTATTTTCTTGAAAAGTTTTCGAATTTCTTCGAAAAGCTTCTGTGTTTAAAAATCTTTTTTTTTTTAATTTTGGGACTATTTTGAAGTTGCCTGATACCTAAATTTAAAAAAATTAAGTTTAAAAAAAAATGCGTTTTGTGCCATTCAAGCAGAACTAATTTTATGAAAAATGCTTTAAGCGAAATTCTAAAAAACTTAATTTTTATTGGTATTAAAAAAAGTTTTAACCTCATAAATTTTGTTTAAATATAATTTTACATTAATATTTGTTATAAATTTTGTGTAATTACTGTTTATCCTTTCAGAGTTGCTGTATGCTAATTTTTAGTGAAAAATACAAAATTCAAAATGGTAGATTTAAAATGGCGACGCAAATTTATAAAATTTGACGGGTTGAACTAAAAGTTTTTACTGGGAAGTTTTATGGGTCACCGATTATTAACTTTCAGTCAAAAACTAAAAATTTAATATAAAAAATCCAAAATGGCGTCCAGAATTTAAATTAGTCCACGGATTGGATTAAAAATAGTTGCTGTGGAGTTTTCGTTGTCGCTGAATGTAAATCTTTTTTCAAAAATAAAAAATTTTAACGGCGGATTCAAAATGGCGGCGAAAATTGAGAAAAGTTAACGGATTGAGTTAAAAATTCTTCCTCCGGAGTTTTGATGGTCGCTGATTATAAATGTTTTTATAAAAAATGAAAAATGATAGATTCAAAATGGCCACCGAAATTTATAAAATTTGACGGATTGTACTAACAGTGTTTAATCGGAAATTTTAGGGGTCGCGGAATACTAACTTGCAGTCAAAAACTAAAAATTCAAGATGAAAAATCCAAAATGGCGTCCAGAATTTAAATCAGTGCACGGATTGGATTAAAAAAAGTTGATGGAGAGTTTTCGTTGTCACTGATTGCGAATCTTTGGACAAAAATAAAAAAATTGAATAGCGGATTCAAAATGGTGGCGAAAATTGAGAAAAGTTAATGGATTGAGTTAAAAAATTTTCCTCCGGAGTTTCGAAAGTCGCTGATTATAAATGTCTTCATGAAAAATGACAGTTTCAAAATGACGACGTAAATTTAGAAAATTTAACAGATTGAACTTAGTGCTTACTCGTAAGTTTGAGGGTTCACTGATTACTAACTTTTAGTCAAAAACTAAAAATGTAAAATAAAAAATCCAAAATGGCGTCCAGAATTTAAATCAGTCCACGGATTGGATTAAAAATAGTTGCTGGAGAGTTTTAGTTGTCGCTTATTATAAATCTTTGGACTAAAATAAATAAAATTTATTAACGGATTCAAAATAAAGGAGAAAATTGAGAAAAATTAACGGATTGAGTTAAGAATGCTTTCTTAGGTGTTTTGAAGATCGCTGATTATGAATGTTTTTATGAAAAATGAAAGGTTCAAAATGGCGACGTAAATTTATCAAATTTGACGGATTGAACTAACAGTGCTTATTCGGAAAGTTTAGGGGTCGCTATATACTAACTTATAATCAAATACTCAAAATTCAAGGTGGAAAATCCAAAATGGCGTCCAGAATTTTAATATTAGTCCATGGATTGGATTAAAAATAGTTCCTGGAGAGTTTTCTTTGTCGCTGATTATAAATCTTTGGACAAAAATAAAAAAATTGAATAGCGGATTCAAAATGGCGGCGAAAATTGAGAAAAGTTAACGGATTAAGTCAAACATTCTTACTCCGGAGTCTCGAAGGTCGCTTATTAAAAATGTTTTCTTGAAAAATGATAGGTTCAAAATGGCGACGTGAATTTAGAAAATTTGACGGATTGAACTTAAAGTGCTTACTCGGAAGTTTTAGGATTCACTGATTACTAACTTTTAGTCAAAAACTAAAAATGTATAATGAAAAATCCAAAATGGCGTCGGAAATTTAAATTAGTTTCAGGATTGGACTAAAAATAGTTACATGGAGGGGTTTCGTTGCCGCTGATTGTATATCTTTTTTCAAAAATAAAAAATTTAAACGGCGGATATAAAATGACGGCGAAAATTTAGAAAAGTTAACGGATTGAGTTAAAAAAAGCTTTCTCCGCTGTTTTGATGGTCGCCAAAAACGAATTCTTTTGTAAAAAATTCAAAATGGTAGATCCGAAATAGCGACGCAGATTGAGGACATTTGACGTTTTGAACTAAAATTACTTACTCGGAAATTTTAGGGGTCGCTAAATACGAACTTTTAGTCAAAAACTAAAAATTCAATATGAAAAATTCAAAATGGCGTCCAGAATTTAAATAAGGCCTCAGATTGGATGAAAAATAGTTGCTAGGAAGTTTTTGTTGTCGCTGACTGTGAATCTTTAGTCAAAAATAAAAAAATTTAATGGCGGATATAAAATGGCGGCGAAAATTTAAAAAAGTTAACGGATTGAGTTAAAAATGCTTTCTCCGCTGTTTTGAAGGTCGCCAAAAACGAATTCTTTTGTGAAAAATTCAACATGGTAGATTCAAAATAGCGACGCAAATTGAGAAAATTTGACGTTTTGAATTAAAATTACTTACTCGGAAATTTTAGGGGTCGCTAAATACTAACTTTTAGTCAAAAACTAAAAATTCAATATGAAAAATCCAAAATGGCGTCCAGAATTTAAGTCAGTCCACGGATTGGATTAAAAATAGTTGCTGGAGAGTTTTCGTTGTCGCTGATTGTAAATCTTTTTTAAAAAATAAAAAGTTTAAACGGCGGATTCAAAATGTCGGCGAAAATTTAGAAAATTAAACGGATTGAGTTAAAAATTCTTCCTGCGGAGTTTTGAAGGTCGCTGATTATAAATGTTTTTATGAAAAATAAAAAATTATAGATTCAAAATGGCGACATAAATTTATAATATTTGACGGATTAAGCTTAAAGTGCTTGCTCGGAAGTTTTAGTGATTGCTGATTACTAACTTTTAGTCAGAAACTAAAAATTAAAGACGAAAAATTCAAAATGGCGTCGAGAATTTAAATTAGTCCACAAATTTGAATAAAAAATGTTACTAGGTAGTTTTCATTGTCGCTGAGTGTGAATCTTTGGTCAGAAATAAAAAAAATTTGAACGGTGGATTCAAAATGGCGGCGAAAATTAAGAAAAATTAAGGGATTGAGTTAAAAATGCTTCCTCCGGTGTTTTGAAGGTCACTGATTATGAACTTTTTGTGAAGAATTCAAAATGGTGACGCAAGTTTAGAAAGTTTTACGGATTGAACTAAAGTTCCTTACTTGGAAGTTTCCAAAATGGCGCCGAGAATTTAAGTTAGTTTAAGAATTGGACTAAACATAGTTGCAGGGACGGGATTCGTTGTCGCTTATTGTGAATCTTTGGTCAAAAATAAAAAATTTAAACGGCGGATTAAAAATGGCGGCGGAAATTGAAAAAAGTTAGGATTAGGATAGAAAGATGGATTAGGATAAAAATGCTACCCCTGGAATTTTTAATGTAATTAATTCAAAATTTTTTATGGAATGATAAAAATTCAAAATGGCGGCAAAAATTTGAATCCTCAGGGTAAATTTTAGCTGGAAAGGAAATTCAGGGAAGTTTGATTGCATTTAAAAGTGTCTAATGACATAGAAATGATGGAGCTGATTAAATAAGGAGAAATTATTTATCTAAATCGATAATGGCTCTGAGCGTACGTCGAGCGAATGTTCAAAGTGTGATTAGTGCATGCTATAACAGTATAACTGAAAGCACACGTGCGAGAGTTGGCCCCTTCCTGGGAAACCCTCAATTCGGGTTTTCATTTGAATGCCTCGCTTATTTGCAGTGGTAACATAAATGTGTTTTTATTTTCAAACTAAGTTACACGCTCGAATTAGGAATTTGAAAAGCGAATTTTCAACGAACCGGTTAAATTTTCTTTTTAACTTTTTAACTTTTTAACAAAATAGTTGAATTTAAAAAAAATTAAATTTTAAAGACTTAGTTAAATTTTTAGTCTACAAAGATTAATTCGAAACACCCAGTCCCCATTTAGCGCCTTGAACTGACCGACAACAATCCGAGAGATACAAATCGATGCATCTTTAAATGCGGTATGTCTCTTTAAATCATAATCAAACTGACCCCTTGACAACCATGTGATTGACTATCCACTCCTGATCATATACAATATAAAGTTTTTCAGAATGAATTTTAATATTAGTTATTTTAGAAATGTATTAATTTTTTTATTATTTTTTTGTTTTTGTAAAATGTAATAATCTAAATAGATTGATTTAGAGTCAACCGGAAAAAAGAATAAAAAATTATTATAAGCCATGCTGCTGAATTTAAAATCAAATTGTTGAATTTTTAACTAAATTGTTGGATTATAAAACAAACAAAGATTCAACAAAAACATGTGTATTTTCAACCAAAAAGTTAATTTCCAATCGAAAATATGGTTTTTAACGAAAAAATCAATTTTAAAAAAATGGTTTGATTTTCTACAAAACTGTTGAATTTTTGATACAATAAGACGACTTCTCCATCAAAGAGTTAATTTCAAACCCAAAAATATAGATTTTCAAAAGAAAGGTCATTTTTAACCAAGTTCTTTTATTTTAAAATACAAAATATCAATTTTCAACCACATAGAAACTAGTTTAATTTATTTTGAAAACGATTAATATTTAACTTAAAAAAAATTTAGTACGATACATTTTTGTCATAGATGGAATCGCTAAATTTTCAGTTAAAAAATTAATTTTTAAAGACAAAAATTAATGTTTAACCAATAAAATTGTTTTTAAAAAAATTAATCAAGTTTTCAATGAAATAGTTGAATTTCCAATCACAAAAGAGCAATTCTTAATGAAAAAGTAAATTCAAATTTTGTTTAAACGTTTAATAATCAACTAAATTAAAAAATGTTTTTTTATTAAGAAGATTAAAATTATACGAAAAAACGAATTAGCAACAAAATAAATACATTTTTCGCCAATTAGTTGAATTGTGAACCAAAAATTTAATTTTTTACTAAAAATATGATTTTTTAACAAAAAAGATAATTTTTAAACAAATAGTTTCAGTTTCTAAAAAATTGTTATGTTAATAAACCAAAAAAGCCACTTTTTTCATAAATCTGTTAAATTTTAAACCCAGAAAAATATGTTTTCAAAAAAAGTTTTTTTTTAATAAAAAATTATTTATTTAAAACTAAAAACGATCAATTTTCAACCACATACGGATAACTCAAATTTTAGTTCAAAAAGATTAATATTTAACTGAAAAAAACGAACCAATTTAGAAAAATTTAATTTTTAAAGAATGAAAATGAATTTTTAAGAAAATAGTTCAACCTAGAAGCAATAAAATTAATTTTTAAGGAATCAGTAAAGTTCTTAATAAAAATTGTAGTTGAATTTTAAAAACAAAAAGATAAATTCTCGATTGAAAATTGAATTTAATAGTTTACTTTTCAACTAAAAACGATCAATTTTTAATAAAAAATAAAATAGTTACATTTTTAGTTTTTAAAAATTTAACAAAAACAAAAAAAATTTGTATGAAGAAGATTAATTTTCTAGAAAAAAAAACAAATTTGTAACAAAATAAGTAAACTCTCTACGAAAAAGTTGAATTTTAAACAAAAATTGATTGATTTTTCAGACAACGAATTGAGTTTTTAAGCGGAAAAATTATTTGTCACAGACGAAGATTAGTTTAATACAAAAGAAAAAAATAAATATACAACAAAATAAATTTATGTTTCTTTATTACTTTTATTATTTTATTATTTTTTATTATATTTTATTATTTAAATTTATAAAACAAAAAATTTTTTACCTGAAAATGATCAATTTTGAATAAAAAATGTAACAGGTTTTTTTTTATTTAAAAGAATTAATTTTCAACTAAAAAATCGAATTTTCATAAAAATAGTGAAATCTTAAACCAATAATTTGTAAACTATTTGGCGGAAAATTTCATTACTTTTAAAATTGGTATTTTTTAGTTCAAAATTAGACCATTAGTTTAAAAAAATTCTTTTAAGTTGAAAATTTAATTATTTTTTTGAGGATTTAACTATTCGGCTGAAAATTCGTGTGCTTTGTTAAAATTTAACTGTTTTTTATTTCAAAAAAAATAATAATTTTTGTTAAGAATTCATCTTTTTGTTATTAAAATATAACTGCTTTGTAAAAAATCCTTGGCTTGGAAATTCAATAGTTTAATAGAAAATTAATCTCTTTTGGTTGAAAAAAAATATCCAAAAATGCATTTTTTTGTTGAAAATTAATTTTTAAACTAAATATTTAACTATTCCATTTTTGTTTGAAAACTAATATTTTTTAGTAAAAAATTGAAGTATTTTGATGAAAATTCAAATATTTGGTAGAAAATTTAACTATGTGGTTAAAAATAAATCTTTTTATTTAAAAAATAACTAAATTGGTAGAAAATTAACTTTAAAAAAAAAATTAATAGTGGTTGGTGGAAAATCAAACTGCTTTTTGGGAAATTAATCTTTTTTGTTAAAAATTCGATTTTGTGTCGAAAATTAATTTCTAAACTGAATATTTACGTATTCTATTTTTGGTTCATAAATTATCTTTTTAGTTAAAAATTACATTATTTTTTTGCAAAATTACACTATTTGGTGAAAAATCTAAACTGTTTATTTAAAAAAATTACATATTTTGTAGAAAATTAATTTTTTTTTTGGCAAATTCATGTAAAAAAATCCTCTTTTTTGTCTTATTTTGTTTTTATTCAACTGGTAGAAAATTCTTTCTTTAAAATAATTTTCAAACTAAAAATTTAAAAATACAATTTTTGATTAAAAATTATATTTTTCAATTGCAAATCCAAATATATTTTATCGACGAATAATATCCCTTGTTTAAAAATTCAATTCTTGTTAAAAATTCATTTTTGTAAGTTTAAAATTTAACGATTTTGTGGAGTCATCTTTTTTGGTTGAAAATCTAACTGTTGTGTTGAAAATTCCACCTTTTGGTTAAAAAATTTATCCTTTAAGGTTATAAAGTCATTTTTCTAATTTAAAAATTCATCTTTATTATTTTTTTCTATTGAAAAGTTAAAACTCTTTTCGTTTAAATACGAAATAATAAATCTTTCGTTTAGAACTCATCTTTTTTGTTTGAAAATTGAACAATACTGGGTTAAAAATTCAACTGTTTTCTTAAAAATTTCACTATAGGGGAAACCTTCATCTGCAAAATGTACTTTCTTCCGCATCCTTAAAATATTTTTTTCTGTCGACATTTTGACTATAATCTGTAGCAAAACGGAGGTAGCTAAACTTTTTTTTAGAAATAGCAGTGACAATAGAGAGTGAAAGTCTCGTCTGCCTTCTGAATGCAGTGCTGGTATAGGATTCAGTCCCCCGCCTTGATGGGAGACGAGATGATCTCTCGTGGGCGGAACCTTGCTTCTAATATTTCACGTACGATTAAGTATAACGTCGAGCATGAAGTACAATGGCATATGGTTACCAGCATCTGACCTCGTCTAGAATGTCACATTACAATATGAATACGCAAGCACGTGTATCTTGCAACGTTACTAACGGCACGCGACTTACTTGCTCCTTATTATTGCTTATTTTAGATATCTTTTTCGCATTCGCCGTAGACACATCAGACTCACTCATATCTTAAGCATAAATCACAATCTTACCTCCTTTCCCCTTTCTACCTTTTATATTTTCCCCTTTTTATCATTTCCCCTTTTTATTCATTTCCCCTTTTATCCATTTCCCTTTTTCTCCTTTCCCCTTTTATCCCTTTCCCCTTTCCCCCTTTCTCGGTTTCCCCTTTTATCCCTTTCCCCTTTTATTATTTCCCCCTTTTATTCTTTTCCTCTTTTGCCCCTTCGTTAGCTTGAATCCCCTTAAATAGGGAATTTATTTCCCGAGATTAAAGTTTCTTTTTCTCTGAGAAAGATGACTTTTATACCGTAAAATGATAAATGATAAGCAATCTTAAAAATATGTGATAAATAATCTTCTGATTCTCACTTTTGTTCTAACCGACAACAATCTCGGAGATACATATCCATGCGGTTCGAAATGCTGTTTGTTTCTTTAATTCATAATCAGAGCGATATCTTGACTAGCGTGTGATTCACTGTCTACTCCTGACCATAGTTTGAATCCTAACTCCCTATTTTCTTATTTCTATGACTCTACTTTTGAATCATTTCTTCTTTGTTTTAGATACGTATAAAATATCTATCTTCCATATGCATAGTGATTTTTGTAATTCTCTTTGTTTAAGACCATTCACTCTTCTAGTATTCCCTGCGCCCAGTCTCCATTCACGCCTGAAAATAACCAACAACAATCCGAGAGATACAAATCCGTGCATCTTTAAATACTGTTTTTCTCTTCAATTCACAATCAGATTGACTCCTTGACTATGATGTGATTCAGTATCCACTCCTGACCAGAGTTCGAGTCTGTTCTTTAACTCCCTATTTTCTGTTAGTCTATTGTCGTATAAAATATCTAGCCTGCTCACGCGCAAAGATTTTTTGAATTCCTTTTTCTTAAGATCATTCACTCTTAGAGCATTCCAAACATCCAGTCCCCATACAGCGCCTGAAACTGACCCACCACAATCCGAGAGATGCAAATCCATGCATATTTGAATGCTGTTTGTATCTTTAATTCATAATCAAACCGACCCCTTGACTACCATGTGATTGACTATCTACTCCTGATCATAGTTTGAGTCTTTGTCTTGACTCCCAATTTCTTTATTTCTATGACTCTACTTTCGAATCGCTTCTTTTTTTAGGTACACATAAAATATCTAAATATCTAGCTTTCATGCGCGTACAGATTTTTGTAATTCTCTTTCCTTAAGATCATTCACGGTTCTAGTATTCCTTCCTCCCAGTCTCCATTTACACCTGAAAATAACCAACAACAATCCGAGAGATACAAATCCATGCATCCTTAAATGCTGTTTGTCTCTTTAATTCACAATCAGATTGACCCCTTGACTACCTTGAGTATCTACTCCTGACCAGAGTTCGAGTCTCTTCTTTAACTCCCTATCCTTTCTTCTTTTATTTTAGGTACACATAAAATATCTGGCTTCCCCATGCTCAAAGATTTAAAAATTTTTTTAAAGATTATTCACTCTTATAGCATTCCAAACACCCAGTCCCCATTCAGCGCCTGAAACTGACTCACAACAATCCGTGAGATACAAATCGAAATTGATGCATTTTTACAAAAATAAAATTTGAAACTAAGAAAATAATTTTCTTAACAAAAGTAGGAGAAAATATCATTGGGAAAGTAACATTTTCAGTAAACAAATTTTAACAAAAAAAGCCTTTAATAAAAAAAATTAATTTTTTAACAGTATAGTTTAACTTTTACCCAAGTATTTCAATTTGTAATTAAAAAGATTAATTTTCAGTAAAATAGTTTCAGTTTCAGCCAAAAAGATGAATAATTTTCAACTAAAAATATAAGTTTAAAAAAAATGATTTTTTAACAAAAAAGTTGCATCTTCATTATAAAAAAATTCATTTCTACTAGAATAGATGAATTTTTAAATCGGAAAGTTAAATTTTTAAAAAGATAGTTGAATTCTCGGTTAAGAAAGATTTCACTTGACTTTTCACGATCAAAATACGATTTTTTAAACCAGAAATAAGTTTTTTGACCAAAAAAATTGAATTTTCAATCAAAAAAGACTAATTTTCAAACAAAATGTATTACTTTTTAACAAAATTGTTCAATATTCTACCAAATAGTTGCATATTTATCGAAACAAAATTACATTCACCTGAAAACAGATTTTTATTTAAAAAATTCTAGTTGACTTTTCTGGATCAAAAGAAGAATTTTTTAACAAAACATAATTTTCTGAAAAAAATTGAATTTTAAATCGAAGAAACGAGTTTTTTCAAACAAAAAGGATCAATTTTTAACAAAATAGTTGAATTCTCTACCAAATAGTTGAATATTCAAGCAAAGAAGAATAGCTTTTGACCAAAAAGTTGTATTTTCATTTTAAAAAATGTAATTTCTACTAAAACAGATTAATTTTTAAATCGAAAAGATAATTTTTCAAAAAAATTTTAATGTTCTATTAAAAAATACTTCAGGTGACTTTTCAAGATAAAATGTAAATTTTTTAACAAAAAATAAGTTTCTCTCAAAAAATCGACTTTAAAAAGTGGAACTTTCATCCTGAAAAATTTTTGTTATTTTTCAACAATAAAAATATAAATTTTTAACGAAAAGTACATTTTCTACGAAATAGTTAAATTTTCAACAAAAGAGTAGAATTTTTGACCAAAAAGTATGACTTTCTAAACCAAACGGTTTAATTTTCAACCAAAGAGTTGCATTAAATTAACATTAAACATTAAATTTAAAACAATAAATTGAAAGAAAAAGTAAATTTTCCACGAAATAGTTAAATTGTTATGTAAGTAGTAGAACTTTCAACCATGAAGTATGACTTTTTAAAAAAATTGTTGAATTGTTCACAAAAAAGTTACATTTTTATTCAAGAAAGATGCATTATTTTAACTAAAAACCCAAAAAAGATTTCAGTTGACTTATTATAAATAAAATATCAATTTTAAACGAAAGGTTGATGTTCTGAAAAAATACTTGAATTTTCAGCCCAAAAAGACGAATTCTTAACCAGACTGTTGAATTGGCTACTAAAAAGGGTGTATTTTTAAGAAAAATGTTAAATTTCCAACAAAATAATAAAAATTTTAACTAAAAAGATAATCTTTATAATGAAGTTTTGAGCTGTTAGTAATTTAAGTATGGCCCCTAAGATCATTCACTGCTCTACAATTCCATGGAACCCAGTTTTAATGCAGCACATGAAACTGCCCCACAACAATCTGGGAGATACAAATTTATATCTCTTAGAATGCTGTATATCTTTCTGATTGATAATCAAACTGTCTTCTTGTCTGACTCCTTGCCCACTCTTTAACTCCCCAATTTCTGTTACTCAATTGTCTCATCCCATTTTTCTTTTTGAAGTCTGATAAATTTTATAGTCTCCAGATCTAGAAAATGAAAATTTGTTTTAGGGGAAGATTTAAGTGCTTCTATGAAAAGTAATAAAATTTCACTTGCACATTCTAATACTGGTGAGAACACTTGGTTCCTTAAAATCTCTTTTCTTTTGGGAAAAGTAATAAAACGAATGTTCATCAATCTTTCATTTTGAGCTGAATTTCCACTGGAGTCGGTGCCTAGAAGGAACCCTCTGATCTTCATCCTCTTGGTCCTTGTTTATCACCCAGTCTCAAGTTACTCCATAAAATAGTCGGGCTACTGTGTCACTGAATAGGCGTGCACTAAAAAAAAAGTGTTTTCTCCCCAAATCTCGAGGCTTCATTTCACGCCTGCGTGCCAAGACTTTCGGCAAGGTCCATTTCCTATAAATCATCGACTTCACACGGTGGTCTTTTCGAGTTCTGTCCACCCAAAACTCGATCCTCTTCTCAATTTTAACACTAGTATAAATTGGTTTAAGAGAAAAAGAAATTTTTTTTAATCTTTTTTCTTCCACTGAAGGCTTAAGGTGGTTTTTGTGCCAAAAGTAAATTTAAAACAAAAAAAAAAAAACATTAATTGTAACCATTTTTTTTTTGCAATTGAATTTTTTCTGACTGTCGTTTATAAACAATTTGATTTAAATGATTGCTTTTTCATAAATGATGGCTTCTTTTTTCAGGGAAATATTTTTTACAACCCCTGTGTTTCCAATTTTAAAAGCAACTAAATAATCTAATTGATAATTATTTGTTTTATCAAGTTAAAAAAAAAAAAATTTCTAACGATCTAAGCCACAGAAAATTTATTTTCAAAATTGGAAACAATAGATTTGTAGAGAATATTTTTCCGGAAAAAATTAGCCGAAATTTAATAAAATGGAATCATTTTTTTACATATGGTAAGAAGCGACGGTCATAAAAAATTTAATTGCAAAAATCGTAGTTAACATTAATGTTTTTTTTGTTTGTAAATTTTAAGATTTTTCATGAAAAATAATTTGTTTGAAATTGAAATTACATCAGTTATAATATTTCGATTCTTAAAACCATAGGAGAAATATTTTTTCAAATATCTGACTTTTGCAAGCGGTTAACTATTTTAATTTTTAATCGAAAATTCTTTTTTGTTCATAATTTATCTCTTTTAATTGTTAATTTAATTATTTATTCAGAACTTCAACTATTTGGTTAAATACCCATTTTTTGTGAAAATTCCCTTTTTCTGAAAATTCATCAATTTTTGTTTGAAATTCACCTCTTTTGTTGAAAATTAAACTATTTTATTAAAAACAAATTTTTTAATGAAAATTTTAACTATGTAATTATTCAATTTTTATTTAAAAATTGCTCGATTTAAGTTGAGAATTAAACTTCATGGTTGAAAATTTATGTACTTTATTGAAAATTCGTCTTTTTGGGTTGAAAATTCAACAATTTCGTGACATCTTATTCTTTTTTGACTTACGATTTTGTTTTGTTTGAAAATTAAACTTTTTAGTCAAAAATAAATTTTTTTGTTATAAATAACAATATTTTCTGGTAGAAAAATGCAAATATCTTGTAAAAAAATTCGTGTTTTTGGCATGTTTTTTTCTTGAAAAATCAACAATCCGGTATAATTATTTTATTTCTTGACTGGCAAAACCTTCTAAAAAATTGGCCATTTTGTTTTGGAAATTCAACCATTCGGTTCAAAATTAACTTTTTTAAACAATTCTTTTTTTGGCTTTAAAAAATTAATTATTTAGATAACAAGAATTTTTTAAAATGTTTTCTGATAAATTCATCCTTTTTCTTGTGAAAAATCTACAGTTTGGGTAAAAATTCAACTGTTTTGTGGAAAATTCGGTATTTTGGTTTGGTTAAAAATTTAACTTTTTTGTTGTCTATTTTGCTTTAAAAATTCAACTATGTGGTTAAAAGTGAATTTTTTAAAAGTTTTTATTTTTGGATTGAAAATTCAACTGTTTTTTTTTTAGAAAAATCGTGATTTAGACTTCGAAATTCAACTGTTTATATGAAAATAAATTTTTTTCTAAATAATAGTTACGAGGTGAAAATTACTATTTTTGTAGAAAATTCGGATTTTTTGCTTTGAAATTCTACTATTTGGTAGAGAATCAATTTTTTTGGAAAAATTCGTATTTTTGCCTTTAAAATTTAACTCTTTCGTTAAAAAGATATTTAAAAAATATACACATTTTTTTCAATTTATACTTTAGGGTTGGAAATTTAACTATGTAGTAGAAATTTTATCTTTTTAGGATGAAAATTAAAAAATTTGAAGAAAAATTAACTTTTTTTGTTGAAAAGTAATATGTTTGGTATTAAAAATTCAACAATTTGTTAAAACACAAATTTTTGTGTTAAAAATTTCAGTGTTTTGTAAAATAATTGTCTCTTTGTTTTAAAAATTCAACAATTTGGTGAAATCTTTTTTTGTTTCTTAAATGAAAAATATTTCTTTGTTGATAATCGAACCGTTTGGTCAAAAATTACATTTTTTGTTAAAAAATAATATTTTCTGTTTAAAAATTGAAATTTCTAGTAAAAAAATCCACATTTTTGGGTTTGGAAATTCAACTATTTGGATGAAAATTGACTTTTCGGTTAAAAAGTAATATTTTCGGGTTGAAAATTCAACAATTTTGTGGAATGTTTATCATATTGGCTTGAAAATTAAATCTTTCTTACTAGAAAATTAACTTTTCTGTAACAAATTAAACGTTTTTTGTAAAAAATTCGACTGTTGAACTATTGAAAAATTGAAAATTGAACTATTAAGTTTAAAATGAACTTTTTTATAGAAAGTTTGTACTTTTGGTTTGAAAAATCAACTGTTTTGCAGAAATTAAATCTTTTTGTCTTAAAAATTCAAAAAATTGGTTAAAAATGAACTTTTTTTTAAAGTAATATTTTTTGTGTTAAAAAATCAAAAATGTGGTAAAAAATGAATTTTTTTGTTGATAAGTAATATTTTTGGCGTTGAAAACTCAATAATATGGTAAAAATAAACTTTTTTGTTAAAATTTTTTTTTTTCAAATTTTTTTTTTAAATTCTATAGTTTTGTAGAAAAATTGTCTTTTTGTCTTGAAAATTCAACAATGTTTAAAATAGAAAATTCGCATTTTTGGGTTTGGAAAATCAACTATTATTATAGAAAATTCAACAATTTGGTTGAAAATTGACTTTTTGTTAAAAATTAATATTTTAGGATTGAAAATTTAACTATTTTTTGGAATATTCATCATATTGGCTCGAAAATTCATCTTTCTTACTAGAAATATAATTTTTCTGTATAAAATTAAACTTTTTTTTGTTTGGCTATAAAATTCAACTATTCAGTTTAAAATGAACTTTTTTTTAGAAAATTTGTACTTTTGGTTTGAAAAATGAACTGTTTTGTAGAAATTATATCTTTTTGGCTGAAAAATGTAAAAAAATTGGTTAAAAATTAACTTTTTTTTAAAAGCAATATTTTTGGTGTTAAAAAATGAATTTTTTTCTTGATAAGTAATCTTTTTGGTGTTGTAAATTCAATAATATTGTAAAAAAAAACCTTTTTGTTTAAAATTCTATTTTAGTGTAGAAAAATTGTCATTTTGTCTTGAAAATTCTACAATTTAGAGAAATATTTTTTCTTCCTAAATAAAAAATATTTTTTGGTTGAAAATTTAACTGTTTGGTGAAAAATGAAATTTTTGGTTGAAAATTAATATTTTTTGGTTAAAAATTCAACTTTCTAGAAGAAAATTCGCATTTTTTTATTGAAAATTTTACAATTTGGTACAAAGTTTTTTTTTTTTGTTTAAAATTCTATTTTTTTTGTAGAAAAATTACCTTTTTGTCTTGAAAATTCAAAAATTTAGAGAAATATTTTTTCTTCCTAAATGAAAAATCTTTCTTTTGTTTGAAAATTTAACTGTTTGGTGAAAAATAAAAATTTTTTGTTGAGAATTAACATTTTCTGTTTAAAAAAACAACTTTCTAGTAGAAAATTCGCATTTTTGGGTTTGGAAATTGAACTTTTTAAGTGAAAATTGACTTCTTTGTTAAAAATTAATAGTTTTGGGTCGAAAATTCAACTGTTTTGTAGAAAATTAATTTTTTTCATTGAAGATTTAACAATTTGTTTCAAAAT
>JAAAKG020086927.1:0-16521 GCA_010014905.2 Druon quercuslanigerum | reverse complement strand
AGAACTGGTCGGCCAAAATCTGCAGGATCTGAGGAGATGCAGATGGACATAGCCCAAGCATTTATTGAAAACCCACATCTTAGTTTACGTCGAGCTAGTGATCAGCCTGACATGGCTCCTGACACTTTGCGAAATATTTTAAAAAGCATTAATTTTCATCCTTACAAAGTTCATCTGCTACAAGAGCTCAATGAAGACGATCCTGATCGTCAAGATGAATTTTGTAAAATCATGATGGACAAAAGTGTAGATATTGGTCCGACACAAATCCTGATTGGATGTTGGAGAGTACACAGAAAAGAATTATGATCAATTCCGTTTCGTTGAGTCCCTTCTTTGATTACACATTATTAGCATTCGAATCTTTTCGTTGGCGCTGCACTAATATAATCGCTCTCATACCACTGTCCGACGTTCTTAGGCATTGAAATGACAATTTCGAATATACGATAGAAAACTAATAGAAACTTTTCTATTGTATTCAATGTGAACGTTCTTACTGGGTATTCAGAAGGTTAGAGAAGATATGTCTTCCTTACCCAATTATGCTTTCACAACTATCCCTGTAGAAAGGAGAGCATTGAAGTGGATTATATGTCATTAACAAAACTGTATACTTTAAACCTATAAATCTAAGCAAATTCCGTTTTTGCCCGAATGGCCATTTGACGGCATTCGAATGCATTCTCTGCTTTAAAAAACCCGTCCATGGTTTTTATATAAAAATTAATCTTCAAAGTGCGTTGTGGTCTCCTACAAACGTCTGGCGTAATTCCGTCTGTGAACCCTTCAATGAAAGGTGTGGGTGCTTAGCATGGTTTATACGGTTTCAAAAAGGGGCATGGATCGATACATTTTTTCAAAGTTTATTGTGGTCTCTTATGACGGTCTAGCATAATCCTACCTGTTATTCTTTAAGCCAAAGGAGCGGGTGTCTAGCAGGCTGCTTACGGGTTCCAGAAGGGACATGGATCGAATAACGCATTTCCGCCGAGAACTAAAAACTCTTTTCTTTATGCAAAATTCTTTCACATACAGGGTCGTCAAACAGTATCCGACCTCCACCCTATCAGCGAAAATATGCGTTTTCGTGAGAAATTTTTCAGACAAAAGTTTCAGGGTTTTGAACGAGGATCTGAATGTTGAGCTCGAAGCTGACCTTAGTTTGACCTTCAAGGTTATTTCAAGGTTAACTTTTATTTTTCAAATGGAAAACCCAATTTTTGAAACCGCCAATCAAAAGAACGGAAAATTGTACGTTCAGATATTCATCAAGATCATGTGACCCAATGACCTTCGCAGAATATTACACGAGATGCAGATGACACCACCGGAAATGTACCATAACGTAGTTAGAGGGGTTTATAACATATTGGCACATTGTCTGATTGTCTGATGAGACCATCTCGCCTTAGCTAATCGGATCCGCGTACGAACTTTTGTTTGTGGTCTGATGGACCATCTCGCCTTAGCTGGTCGAATCCACATAAGAACTTTTGTTTGTGGTCTGATGAGACTATTTCGCTTAACTGACTGGATCCACAGACGAATTTTTGTTTGTGGTCTGATGAGACCATCTCGCTTTAGCTGGCCGGATCGACATACGACCTTTTTTTTGTGGATTGACGAGACCCTCAATGGAATTCGCTTCTGTGGGCCGGGTCCAAATAGGGATTTTTTTTTTGACTGACGAGACCTACGATAGATCTCGCCTTAGTCGACTGGATCTGGATACAATGTTTAACTTTTTTTTTAAACGCATATTTTCGCTGATCAGCTATCTAGACCTTGTTTGAGTTTACACTACCCTGGAATGACCCCGAAGGTCATCGGGTCGCATGACATTGATGAATATCTGAACGTACAATTTTCCGTTCTTTCGATTGGCGGTTTTAAAAATAGGGGTTTCCATTTTAAAAACAAAACTTGACTTTGAAAAATCCTTGAAGCTCAACGCCAAGGTCAGCTTGAAGGTCACTATTTAGATCCCCGTCCAAAACCCTGAAACTTTTGTCCGAAAAATTTCTTACGAAAATGCATATTTTCATTGAGCAGCCGTCTAGACCTTGTTTGAGTTTATGCGACCCTGGAATGAACTCGAAGATCATCTGGTCACACGACTTTGATACATATCTGAACATAAAATGTTGCGTTCTTTCGATTGGCGGTGTTTAAAATAGGGATTTTCATTTGAAAAATTAAAGTTGACCTTAAAATAACCTTGAAGGTCAACGCCAAGGTCAGCTTCAAGGCCAACATTCAGGTCCTCGTCCAAAACCCTGAAACTTTTGTCTTAAACATTTCTTACGAAAACGCATATTTCAGCTGATAGGGTGAGGGTCCGATACTTTTTGCTGAGCCTGTATGTTACAGCCGGTGTTTGAGAGTAGGAAATGAATAGGTATCTGTTAAAACGAACAAATTAAAGAAACGAAAAGGAGAATATTTTTAAAATATGCATATGTATGTATAAAAAAGTTACAAGTCTAAAGAGCTCTGTAGTTGAAATTGATTTTGTTGGAAGTATTTTAAGTACTATGGTATTTGAAAAAACATCGTATACAAAGCCCGATGTTACAGTTTTGTTAGCGCACCTTCTTTGGTTTTCAATCGAAGCCACGAAATGAGCCATATGATGACACTTGTTTTTATCATCAGCCAATGGTCCAGTCTTCTTGACTGCGGTTTTGGAGCGAACAAGATAGGTTTAAGCCAGTTCACGACAGAACTGAAGCTTGGCAATTTTAGTTCCCAAGCTCTCCCAATGTATAATCCAAGAGTTATTTAGTGCGACATCAATCAACCACGTGAAAAGAACGAACCAACCATTTTTACCTAGGATATCAATTTTGTATCTAATCATATCATGGTCCATGCGATCAGTACGGTTCATGCTTTTGTTATATTGGTAGATACAATGAGCTATAGGGACAGTATCATGTTTGTTGTCTTATCTGTAGTATCTCTTGGTAGCATTTGTTGGCTCGAATCCATATTTTGTGGATGCTACATTTACAGCTCTATTGTAAACGCACTTGCAGATAAATACACCATCAGTATGGTCAATGATGTAATGACAAAAGCCACGTTTCACGATCTTCTTTGATGGGAGTGGACAGCCCTGAGGAATCCTATGTTCACGCATGGTTCTTGTTATATTTTAGCCATTGTGCTTCAAATGCTTCAGTGCATTGAATGAAGCGAACAAATTATCAAGAAATATGTAATACGGCAAATTAGAAATCGAAGATGGAAACTTTCCAGAAGTCCTTTTCTCAGTGGAGCTAACGGCGTTATTTTTACCGGTGTAAATGTCAAAATTGACTAGGTATCCGATTATAGAATTCAAGCACCATACTTTATGTCCAAAACGAATCGGTTTGTTGTGGATACACTTCTTACTGGAATGACGGCCGAAGAATAGGATCATGCATTCATCATAAGACAAGTTTTTCGACGGAATGAAGTATTTCAGGAATGTTTCCTTCAGCAAGTTGACTAGCGCTCGATTTTATATAATTCATTCATTTGATTCCCAATAGTGGCTCTCAGAGGGCAACTAATTGTATCCTGTTAGTCTTAGAAAACCAATCAAAGATTTCCACTCTCCTTCAACTAACGCAAAACATTTCAAATGTTTCAACCGCGCCTAACGGTGCGAATTTCGATGCATTGAAACTCTCAAAATGGCTATTGTCTGGAATTGGGTATAAATCTCCATTTATCCATTTCCTTTTTTTGCTTTTTGTGAATGTTTCTTGAAGCTCAGTCACGCGAAACTTTTGTTGCAGATCTCAGAACTTGCATGAAGCTAGTTTCGATTTAGGTTGTCATTATCACCTCCAAAATCATACTCTCTGGAATCTTCGCCTGTAAGCTCAGCTCAGCTGAAACCTGTGTGTCTGTCAATTTTTAGACTTTTTTTTACAGATTTCAAAAAGCTGTGTGCGGATACTCATAGCACGCAAAAAGACGAAATATGTATTCAACTGACTTCCTCAGTTAATAACCAAATTACCAAGGTTACAGCGCATACAAAATTAAAAAAAAAACGAAAATGAAAATTTGAAGCCAAGCAACGTACGATATGAAAAAAGTCAGAAGGAGAAAAACGTTGTTTTTTGAACAACCTGCAAGATTAACATAAAAACTTTTTAAAGTTTCTTGAAAATTAAAATTTTACTCGCACAAAAAATAATCCAAATTTCCATTTTGTGGTCAAACTATACAAGATACGAAAAAATAGATGAATTGACAAAAATTGTCTATTCAAAAGAGATCTACAAAGGGCTGTAGTCAATAAAGAGGAGGGTTCTGGGCCCTGAGGCAATTTTAGTATCAGCAACATGTAGGGATACTATAGTATAGTAAACCTACACAACCTGGAATCTCAGAAATGAGTAGATTTTGAGTTATTCAAGTAAATTTGTTTTCAAAATAATTTTTCTCGAACACTACTGAGCATATTTCGTTGTTCTTTTTTTAAATAAAAGATCTCTTTAAGCTCTTTCCAAATATGTATTTCCATCTGTGTAAAATTCTTTCAAAAGCTGAACAAAATAAGAAAAAAAAATTGTAGTGTAAAAATACATGGTTTGATGCACTAGATCTTCTCATGACAAAATAACTCTTTCATTTTTGGATTCTACGAAAAAACTATATAAGAATGTGTCAATGACACTTTCAATATCGTTGCAAAAAGTATTGAAAATTTGGAGTTTGTAGTTTGTAAAGCTCATCTGATATTGATGCAAGCAGTTAATATTCATGAATATTTATTTCAGATGGACCTGAAAGGCGTATTTATTTGCTGAGAATTAAAATTACTCATTAGCTGTATTTTGCGTAGGGTTTCTCTCATTGAAATCGATATTAAAACTTATTGTCAGAAATTCGCCCATCGCTACATACGTATTTTGATCTCGATCGCTCGAGTTGCTGTCGAGTGTAGAGTCATTGATACTTCCCGCAACTTCCCATTCAGTTTCGCTGTAACATTTTCTACACAGAAAAAATTCGACATCTCTCATTTTTTTAAACATTGAGCGAATCTTGAAACGTCAACTAGCCGCTTTTTACTGTCCAGGTTTTTACTTTTATCTTCGAAAAAACACAGGGTGCAATGCGTAGCCATAACAGTGTGAGGGATTCTGAACAGAAATGCCTAAAATAGCAAAAAAAAAAGAATGAAGGAAATATACGTATCAATGACTCTACACTCAACATAAGCGGTGGAGCAAATAAAGGCTCGGTTGCGGCCGCAATCGAAACACATATATAGGGGTGGGGTTTTTCAATGTGCCGATACTTCGTGAATGCGCAAATCAAGTTAACTCCGCTGAAATCACTTGCACATCTAGGTGCCAGCGTTTATCGTTTTTCACCTAACACTCAGCCGTTTTTCAGAATATTGAAAATAAGCGCTTAACCAATTTCTGACAAGAAGTTTTAATTTCGATTTTAATGAGAACAACCCTATCCAAAATACAGCTAAAAGAGTAATCCCAATGCGTTGCAAATAATACGCCTTTCAGATCCATCTAAAATAAATATTCACGAACATTAAATGCTTGGATCATTACCAGATGAGCTTTAAAAACTACCTAGATAACAATAGGTGTGGGTGCATATCAGCCGCACGCAATATGCTCACCAAATGCGGATACGATGCGTGCACCATGATCTTTACGGAACACGCTTCATTTGATGAAAACACTGTGCTTTGAAAGTACTTGTACTTCCATTTAGTGCTTCAAATTGACTCTATTTTAAAATTATCTATAAGAAGAATGAAAACTTTTTATAATAATTTATGACGTTTGACTTAGGTTTAATAAAATAATTTAAACTACACATTTTCATATGCGATTTTTCTGGGGAATCTCAATTTTGAGGTAGCAATTAGCAATTACTTTCGATGACATCTTTATGCTTATTCTTGAATGTTTTTCACGAAATATTACGAAAAGTTAGCAGTTTTGATGTTGCCCTATTTTATTATTTTTTTTATATATATTTTTAAATATTTCAAATAGTTCTCTTCGGTAAAAAATTGTTACATACGTTACATATTATGTATTTTTGAAATTGATTTTTTTTAAATTACTGAATATATAAATTCACTGCAGAGGGCCAACACTGTATGCCGTAACGTTTTTATTAATTATTAAAAATTTGAATTCAATTCTTTTGGATTGATAAGAGCAGTCCTGAGATAAATATTCACAAATATTTAAAAGTAAAAGTTTAAATAATGCGGAAAATTTTAATAAATATTAAAGGACCTTTTGTGCAAAGGCGCAGAGTTAGGGAAAGCAAAAAATGTATTTATGAAAGTAAGAAATATTGACCGACGCATTTAGGCTTTACGGCAGAAGTTTAACTTCTATCTTTCTATTTCGGTAATCATGCAATCTGTATTACCCACAGACCTACAGAAGTTCAAAGTTGACTACTCGTTGCGCTAGTGCTGCTCTGAAACAGCTGATACATATAACTAAATTTATTTATTTGCTTTTCAAGTTCACTTTGATAAATATAAACCTAATAACTAGCCCTTTTGAGAACATTGAAAATTGCTTGCAGGGGTTTACAGCACAGTTAGTATTTCTCCAAATTAGTAATAAAAAAAACTTTTTTCACAATTCTATATATTTAGGACCAGAGACAAATTCCTTTGTGCCTTCTATTTAGCGTGCCAAATTTTTAACACGATAGTTCATTCCGTGTGAACGTAAGTTAGGAAAGAAGAATTAAGGACCAGCTTTGGTCACGTGACCCTCTCGTCACATGGCCTTGAAAAACTTTAAAAGTAATATTGAAATTCATATTAGAACTTTTTTAGCTTTAAAAAAATTTAAAAGACAAATTTATTGACTTTTCAAATTTTGTATAATAAGCTTAAAAAACTATTTTGTTTCACGGTTTTTTAATAATTTTGTTTCATTTTCAATTATTTTGAACAACTTTTTCCTCGTCAAACTAAATGTAAGCAGTACTTGATTAAAAAATGGAAAAGGAACATTTTTTGTTTCAAAATTTAAAAAATGGCAACTTGAGTTATTTAACATATTTAATTTTAATTTCCATATAAAACTTTAAAAAATATAATATTTAATTTAACAGTATGATATATTTATATTGAATTAAAGATACAAAATTGAAATTGCATTTTTGTCTTTTGCGCCAGGTATTCCGTATTTGAAATATCGATTCCGTCAACATCGCTTGTTTGTGAATGCTGATTGATTTTCAGTTTCAGTAGGTTAGTAAAGTGCAAGTAAGTAAACAATTATAGTTTATATCTATTATTGACTTCATGCATTAAAAAAACAAGTTTACTCATAAAATCCACAATATAGTTTAATAAATACTGTTCTTTTTTATGTAAAGTGATCTTTTTGGACACATTTGCGGTCACGATAAGTGTTGAGGTTATAAAAGGAGCCCATATTCACGAGAAAGGTAATTTTAATCGTAACTGATTTAGTGTAGTATTGTTTTAAATACTTGTTAAAATTTTCGAGGTTACGAATTTAAAAATATTTGGAATATTTGTAAGTTTCATATTTTGCAGTTTTATTATTCACTTTTAAGTATAATCCTTAAACGGCACGATAATCACATGCACGTGCGTACATTAAGTGCCCACATCATGTACGAGCGATATGCGATGCATATGTGGCCTCAAATGCGTCGCATAACTTAGTCACTTAATGACGCGACATCCTCATGAGATGCACGCATTTTGCGTGCGACATGATTGCATATTGTTATCTGGGTACAAACTGCAAATTTTCTCTACTTTGCGCATCAATATATAAAGTATCATTACCACTTTCTTATGTAGTTTTTTCCGTGAAATCCAAAAATGGAAGATTTATTTTGTCACGCGAAGATCTAGTGCATTAAAACATGAATTTTTAAACTACTGCAATCATATCAGAATTAATATCCGCAATACATCTATCGGAAATCTGAATATTTTCTGAATTGTCATTCAAAGTACCATTGCCCATACCAAGCAGAAATTGAGCAAAATCTTTTTCTTCTGGTAAAGCTCGCATGTTTTCTGACAAACAGTGCATTCTGAAACAGTTCCACAAAGTACTGTATTTTATTGATGAGTTGACCGTTTCACTGCAAGTTGCTCATTTACTTAGTGGCCTGAAGTCGTCAGCAAAAACAATAATTTTTCCGCCAATTGGCAAATCATTAGAGGGAAATAATTAGACATGAAATCACGCAATGTTTTGTCCATGACTTCGAGTGCAAAACGTGGTGCCATAAGTGCTTCGTCCCAGATAAATACCTCTACTTGTTTCAATCTTTTTCCTTGTTTTGACTGAGTTGAAATGTTGGAAGTCGAGTCCGCAAATAGAGGCACTGGTAAGCCAAGAGTGTTGTGCACTGTTTTTCCATGAGGAAGTAATGTTGCAGCAATGCCGGTAAAGGCCGACGTGTAAATATTTTTACCTTGACCTTTCAATCAGTAAAACGGAGTGGTATAAACAAAAGTTTTTCCTGCCCCGCCTGTTCCGTCAATGTGAAAAGATTTCCCAAGAGTATGACTTTCTTGTGCAACGCGGAGAATCAAATCGTTGTTGCAAATGTTGCTCTTGCACTTCTTCAAATTCTGCTGCTATTTGCTTCATTTCGGGAAATTTCGATGATCCCAATCTTCTTTCTCTGACAACTCTCTTACTTGAGAATGAGCTCTCATCTTGCGAGTTGAATGTCCGAATCGTCTGAAAAAATCCTCTGATAAAGCGATTTTGAACTCTTCTCAAAGATCTCGTAGGCGAACAGGTTGGCAATGAATTAGGGTTTACTTTTTAAACACATATGGTCGAGAAATATCCGAGTACAACTATTGCTTAGCTGAATGTAGGTAATCAAGAAGCATTGTTGATTTATGTAAATCAGATCATATTTCGGCATCATCAAGGTCATTATTGATAATAATGCTTTGCTGATTTGACAGATGGACAGGCAAACGTGCAATAGTATGACTTTTCGCTTGCAAAGGTTTTCTGAGAATGCGCCAACATGCTTCCACGGACCTACATGTCAAGCTTCAATATAATCACGAATTTCATCAGGGTCGAAAGTTTTTGCAAACGCCTTTATCAATGTACTTGCACATGTACTTGGCATATGTACAATTGAAGACAGTGGATAAAGTGGGAGAATATAGAAAAATTTTCGATTGTCAACTATAAACCTCGAATTTTTCTCATAAAGAATGCCAGTATCCCTCCAACGATACTGTGGATAACCACGTTTACCCATTTTCGTTTCCGGTTGAAAATGTTTTGGAAAACGCTTCAAACATTTTCCGTTCACCTTACACCAATCAGCGCATGGACCTTGAATCATGTGCTGCATTAAAATGTCATGCAATTTTTTATTCACATTCGGATCGGAGATTTCAGGTTAAATGAACTGATCCACAAGGTTGGGATTCGTTATTTTGGAATTTTGGTTGAGCGTTGCCAACATATGGACATGAGGTAGTCCACGTTTTTGGAATTCGATGGTATACACGTAAGCCATCACTTCACGAAACAGTTTTCGTCTGACAATGAGATCAATCACATAATCCTTCTTTATATTAAATAATCTTGTGCATACA
This sequence comes from Druon quercuslanigerum, assembly GCA_010014905.2. NCBI lineage: Eukaryota > Metazoa > Arthropoda > Insecta > Hymenoptera > Cynipidae > Druon > Druon quercuslanigerum. Next base: position 6,887 of record JAAAKG020086927.1, on the reverse strand, counting down.
TCTGGTTTATTGGCAGCTCTTTTACCAGGTAGTAAGTTTTTCACAATATCGGTCGCTGTAGGATTGCACGTCATCGTACTAAACAAATCAGGTGTTCCAAATTGCAGGACGATCGCCATTAAATCTTGGTAATGTTTCATCACGTTACGTGTCGATCCTACCAACGACGAACGTAAAATTATCACTCGTCCGTTACGTCCGCCAGTGCCATCTGCAGTTTTTTTTTGCAAGTAGTCATTCAAACCCTGATATGACAGCTCAGTTTTTGATTGAATTTCAAATGATATAATCCTGTCTTCTTCAGTGTTTACGTATGGTCTACAACCCATTGTTGTAACAATCGTCCGCCACGTAAGATTGAATTGATGTTTTCATCTCGTGTGGCTCTACCTTTTTATCCACGAAATTTACATTCTGCAACGTTTTGTCCATTTTACTATTTACAGTCACAAAAGTATCCGGTATCTCTTCATAAGCAGTAGTAGATAAAACAGCTGCAACTTAATGTGTTCTCTGAACGTTGTGTCTGCCTTTATCGACTCCAGCCTGGGGTAAAAACGTCAATTGCAGATTAGATGGAATTGAAGCAAATCCTAATGAAGTTTCATTTTGAATTTCTTCGTGCATCATTAAATACGATTGTGCAAATACATTGACGTCACGTAATTCAATTCCCATCAATGATAGAAATTCGTTATCAAAATTGGCGTTTTGATTAAGGTCACATTCAGCAGCTTCTTTCTCATCCATAATAAAGAGTTGTTCAAAACTTAGAGTTTCATTTGCACCAAGATGTAACGGGGTGATTTCTTTGATAATTAATCTGACCCTGAATTTTAAAACAATATGGGCCATTGCGTTGCGCACTGAAATTTACTGAATTTGCATTGAATGATGCAAATGAAACTACGTAATTGTAATCTATGATCCGCTCAAGAAAATGTATTGATTTCGGATGATTCCCCGTACGATTGATATACGATTTCATTGATGCAATTGTTCAATCCATTTAAAGCAGATGTATATAAATATTTACAATTATTGAAACATTAGGGCTGCAGCGAAGCAAGATCGAAGAGAAAAGGCGAGAAGGAGAGAGAACGTTCGAAGCGGGGAGGGAAAGGGATAGGTATTTTATTGAAGCAAAACACTCGAATAGCAATATGTAAGTCTACAATTTGTATTCCGTTTTTCTTATTTCAAAAGTTGTCTAAAATAATTAACATTTTTTTATAAAATTTGTATAAGTTTGTTTAAAAATCGAATTATATGCTGTATGTTTAATTCAAGGACAGTAGATCTGAATTCGAAAGGGTTTGAAATAAAATGTCACTTTTTTACACACATAAAAAAGTAAGATATATTTTTTAATAACAAGAAACTCTTTTGTTTTTTTTACAAATAATAAGGATTGAGTCTTGCTATCGAGCTTATGGATGAATTTCATATTTTTTACTTGTAAATACTCCCATCCATTACCATACTTGTCTATAATTTTAAATTTACAAACGTGAATTACATGCAAAGATTTATGCAATTTTTAATTTTAATAATTTGGTATCCAATTTAAAAGTTCCTTATCCATAGGAACACCTCATTTATAAAGTTTAGAGCGTAATTGTCAAGTCTAAAAAACAAATAGCAATAACTATAAAATTGAAATAAACCTTTTTACAATTGAACGGTGCCTGCGACATTGACCAAATCTCCAAGCTTGATTTTGTTGCTTTCGTCGGAATGGAGTACATGAATTTCGAACGTCAAATCGTTCTTCATGATAGACGAAACTACATACGAAGAGTTTTTTCTGGATGATCAGTTGGAACTCTGATTACAAATGGCAAGTTGTACATGTGAAAATTTGGAAAATAAGCAAATCTTTCGTTCAACCTTATATCAGTGAATCAACTCATGTTCCAGGGTTTCATCGAAATGTCCAAAACTTTTTATGAATTGAAGAGGAGTGTCTAACAAATTAAAAGCATACTAACAACCTTTATTTCTAACCCACCCGAATTCTCCCCGCAGGGCCCCAAATATAACCCAAATATAAAAAAGTAAATTTTTACGTATTATTGTTACTTTTAAGCAATTTTCTTCGTCTTTTTCATACAAATAATTACTAATAGATAATTATAATATGTAATATTACTTTTTCAACAATTTTCAATTGCTTAAACAAATGTAAATTATTAAAAAAATTATTTATTCTCAAAACACGAAAAAAAAATTATTTTTTCTGATTGAAATGCAAAATTTTCATTGTTTGGAGTAGTAAATTTTTCTTAAAACATAATGTAATTATCTAAAGGATTATTTATTATTTATTTTGAAAATTTCTAAAAATTGAGACACAGATGTCCACCTGTTTTCAAATTGTTATCCTATGCTACTTTTTGTTGAAGAATTACATAATTTTGGCACATTTCTTCTAATATTGAACAAATTTCTATTTGTGTTAACAATTTTTATTTGATCAAGCAGTTATTTTTCGATAACTAAAAAAATTAAATAAAATAGAACACTTACAACTTATTGAGATTCAGAAAGTATTTATGAAAAAGTCATTATTATTTGAAAGTTTAAAGAAATAGAAATTTTCTAAATATGAAAAGAAATGTATAAAAATTATGTATACGTAGTACAGCATACTGTAACGTGGTGGACATCCACCTGTTATGGATCCCACTCCAGATCACTTTAATAATTAAATTTTGTTGCAACGCGGATCCATGGCTGGCACGAGGCTCAAATTAGGCTTAAGTAATGTATAAGAAAAGCTAGACATTATTGCATGCATTTGTGTGAAAGAGTGAAAGAGTAAAGTAAAGTACTTGTACAATAGGGCTCTCAATACCTATGAGCTGCTGTCAGCATTTAATTTTAAAAATCAGGGACAACAATGTTGTGACGTCCTGCCTTGAGTCGTGGAGTCTAGATCCTTCTGGCCTACAGAAATCCGGCAAGGATTAATACGGCTACACTAACCACAGGGTCCTACACAAGAGATTAACACTTGGCTCGTCTTCACCCATCTGCACTACTTGTCACTCCATGCACGGAGTCTTAACCTATACCGACTTCGAACACGCTGCCCCGAAGGAAGAGCGGAACTGACTGTCAGAATTCAGTTGCCGCCATCTTGTCAGGCCGGTTCAACATTCACCGGAACTGGTCAAGTCACATGGGGCCAGTTGTAATACCTTTCACTGGCATTGAGGGCAGCACCTACTGGACGAAGTCGGCGGAAGATCGGAAAAGAGGGGAGAAAAGGCGGCCGGACGAGAAGAGATGCCAGTCTAGTGTCGGCCATCGACTAAAACGCGCAAGCTGAATAACTAGAAGAATTTCCGACCAGGAGACATCCCAGAAGGACTCTTGGTTCCAGGATTCAAGGTAGGCGTCATTTGTTTCCGGGTTTTCTTCTGTTAGGCGCAGGCAGGTTGTATTTTTCAATTGTTATTTCTTTTATTTGTATCTGGTTCGATATGCGGTGCCTTTAAATTAAGATTGTGAATGAGTGTGTCTAGTCCTCTCGGAGAGGTAAAATTTTATGTATACTAAGATCTAGGTTCGACCGGGTAACGATGTCGAGACAGTCACTTTTATTTAGTTTAAGCCATTATTAGTGTCCTTCTTCTTTTTTTTTTGTACTTATTTAATTTATTTTCTTTATTGTAGCGGGGTTTTAAATCCTATTTGTTAGATCAACCTTTGTGAAAGGTACAAGACCTACTGTAACGTAAAATCACTCTTCTTATTTATTTATTTATTAAATGTTAACCAATTATTCTTTAAAATGTTTGTTGTTTGTGACTTTCCTTGCCCTACGTATCCCTCTGCCGGCTGGGTTAGGGAATTTATTTAAGAGATTGTTTACAAGTCCTAAATTTGTGGTTCGCTGAGACTTAAAGTGACGCCAAATTTCTGATGCTTTCTCTCGTCTTCTTTTCCCAAGGCTGGAAAAGGTCTTAGAATACTAATTTGAAAAGAAAGTTGATCTCTCAGGGTCAATTTTTAGAAATTTTAAAAATAGCTGTTTATTGTTATTTTCGGGAAAATGTTGATATTGCATAATGAAACGAATAAAAACGTTGCATGCTAAAAATTTATATTAAAAAAACATGAGACTTGCATGTTCGTGGCGGTAGTGAGAAAGTGTGTAGTGACAGGTGGTGAGAAGTTTTTACGGATTTTATTGATATGATGTGAGTAAATTGTGAGGGTGGAATTTGGCTAATCAAGGAAATTGAGATTAGGTTCGCAAGGAAGCCGGATAGTTTTGTGGTCAGGAGTTTGGGCCTTCATGGGGGACAAATGTGGTTGTTATAGTGTTGGGGGGTGTTAGGAGAGAAAACGATGTTTGTAGGGGCTTTGGATGTGTAGGTTACAGTTACCGACGGTAGAGCGGGAGGTGGGCAGCGAGAGTACTGGCAGTGCAGGTAGTGAACTCGACGGGCACGAAATTTCCATCAGGCCAAGGCGGCCAGCTGTGCGCGGTCCAGTGTCCAGTGGCGCGTCAGGCAAAGGGAAAGATCGGAACGAAGTAAACGTCAAAACGAGGGAGAGAGCGTTTAGCGCTTGTGAAGTGGAGGATCTCTTGAAGAGAAAAAGAGACAACAAAGAGAAAATTCGGAGAAAAGCGCGCTAGAAAGTCCTTTAAAAAAAGCATACCGACACGTAGGTCACCCCCCTTCTCCCTAAAAATGGAGAGGCAGGCAGAGAAGGAGGCTCTCGGGGTGCTGATAGGCGAAGTCAGAGGGTTGAGGATGGATGTGAGGGGGGCTATGGAGCAGATGGAAGGTATGAGGGAGGACCTGAGGGTAAGAAATGGGAGATGGAAAAAGGAGGTAAAACAGCGATGGAGAAAGTAGAAGGATTTCAGAGCGAAGAGGTGTCGGTAAGGAAGGGAAAGGATGATAAAAGGAAGCAGATAGAAGAATAGATGAGGGTGTGCGAGAGCGTAGAAATGAAAAGGAGGAGAGAGCGGATAGGCAAAGGATAAGGACAATGGAGTTAAAGAAGGTATTTAGAAAGTAGAAGAAAGGAATGGTGAAGCTGTGGTGGGATAGGGAATGTAAAATGATGAAGAGAAAGGTGAAAAGAAAGTACAGTACGTGGAAGGAAGGAACTGTGAAAAGGGTTGTTGGCAGATGATTTTGTAAGCAGAATAAAATTGTTTGAGTCGCTAGTCATTAGTGTCTTATTTTACGGAGTAGAGGTGTCGGAGTGGAAGGTAAGTAAAAATGTAAATAGGATACAGGAGAGGTATGTAAAGTAGACACTGGGGTTAGCAGGGACTGCGCCGAACTATATTGTCAGGAGGGAAACAGAAGGAACGAGTTTAGGGTTTATAAAGGGGAGCCGAGCGTGTAAATATGAGGAGAAATTTTTTGAAGAAAGCACTCGCTGGTTAGCGAGTAGACGTTAAAGAGAGTAGAGATTTAACAGGATCTATGTGTGTATTATGCCAAGGGAGAGAGCGCAATGTTTGCGTGAGAAAGAAGAGCAAGGAAGTCAGGAACTTATAGACAGAATGAGATGCGGATGCATGGAGATTTATAATAGGTTCTGGCTTTGTGGAGAGAAGAGGATGTGTGAATTGTGCGGGAAGGGAGATGCAAAAGCGGACCGCTGGTTGGAGGAGGAGTGGAAGGGAGTGGGATATGCAGTTCCATGGGTGAAGCGAGTGTTGGGTAAGATGGAGAAGAAGAGAAGAAAGGAGGAAGAGGAATGGAGAAGGAAAGATTATATATACAGTCAGTTCCACAGTAGCCTCGTGACGATTTCTCCTACAGAAAAAGTTATTTATGAAAATCAGCAACAGAGGTACAATCAAGAGTATTTGAAATGTGATGGGTTTACCTAGTATGACGTCCAGTCCCCATGATTTTCGATTATAGGTTGGCAGCGTCGGGGCATGCTTTCCACTAAACTTTCGGCCATAGTGCAGGGTAGGGATTTCCAAATCTCACGCAGGTGTCGAGTCATCTGTTTGTGGGTGAAGACACGTTTTCCATGAAGCTTCTTCTTCATTGTGGACCACACATTTTCTATGATATTTGCGTCTGGGGATCGTCAGGGCCAGTTCAAGACAGTGATCCTATTTTCCTCTTTCCACTGACATCAAAGTCGGCTGCAGTGTTTTGGGTCGTTGTCTTCATTAGGTATCCATTCTCAATTTCCTTGCCCAAAACACTTCTCTATAGACCTTATCAAAGCCGTCTGATAGATTTTAAGCATCCTTTTGACGTTCAGGTTGGCAGTGAATAAATGCAAGATGCCAAAACCCAGTTTGCAGAAGCAACCCCACACATAGTCACATGCGTCTTACCCCTGTCTGGAAAATCGTCAACGTTTCCTACCTCCTTATAACGCTTCACCCACTTACTTATAAAGTTCTTTGACTTTCTGATATAGCGCGTTGCCGCTGAGAAAGTCATTTTGGGACCTTTTGGATGCGTGCACAGCAATACGGCTTCGCGAAACATTGCGCATCATTGCGCAAAACGTGTTTCCCTCGCCTTCAAAACAAACGATACTGGGACAAAGCCTGTGATGCATCTTAGACGAACCTTCCCTAAATCCTATACCATAGATATAGAGAAGCTCTTGTGGAACTGACGGAGAGGAAGTAGATATAAGAAAATTGTACATATTGTAAATAGTAGATAAGGATTAGGGATTAGCTGCGGAGGCAGAGGCTGGCAGTGCAAGGCAAAGCGAGAAAGTAGCGACATGCGTGCGAGGAGAGAAAGTAGCGTCAGGTGTGCGAGGCGAGTCCACACTCGTCAGTAATCCCCGCCACTGTGCCACGAGACATGTATACTATTTTTCATAAAAAGCGCATCGAAAATTCGGCTTCGATGCCTCTTGAGTGATAGCGC
>JAAAKG020086916.1:4065-16522 GCA_010014905.2 Druon quercuslanigerum | reverse complement strand
CAATTTACTTAAAATTAATTTAATTAAAAATTAATTTCAATAAAAAAACGAATTTTTAAGAAAATACATTATTAATCACAGTAATATAAAGCTACTTTAAAAAATGAAAAAGCATTATTATTAAATTTTACATTTCATTTTTTTTAATTAAACACGCTCACAAAAATCCCTGGCATTTCTAGGGTTTTCAAGGTATAAAAAAATGCCCTGAAAATTCCAGGTTTTCCAAATAGGTTAGACATCTTGAATGACTAACTATTACATTTTATTTAAATTTTTTATTTAATTTAAATTAAATTAAATAAATTAATAAATAAATTAAATAAAACTTACATTTTTATTTAAGTTAAATTTATTTAAATAATTACAAATTATCTTAAGAGTCATTAAGTATATTTAAATTGTCCATTAGTAATTATTCGTATTAAAAAAAAACCCGAAATTGCTGAAAATGAACAATAATACGTAAAAATGTAGTTTTTTATTTTTGAGTCACATTTGGGGCGCTGTGGGGAGGGAGTTGGGGGGTGTGGATTAAAAATAAAAGTTATCAGTGTGGTTTTAATTCGTAGACACTCCTCTTGAATCCCTAAAAAAATCTGGCACGTTTCCCTCAAACTCTGAAGTGTGAATTGAATTTTTCGACAATCAAAAATTTCTCCATGTTAATTAAATATAACTTTTTAGTGCCCGGTGCTCGTCTTATAGAGTTAAATTTCAAAAAAACAAATTGCGGATTTTCTTTCTCCGGAAATGGAAACTTCGGCTTGTTCTGTTGCTCGAAAATCGTTTTTTGGACCACCCTGAGGGTCTATTTTATTTTAAAAATACCTAATTCCAACAATAATATATTTTTAATTAATTTATCTTCGCTCTAAATTAACTTCTAGATTATTTTGAATTAATTTCAGGCCTGACAAGGTAGCTTGGCACGGTTCGCACACACTTGGTGATCGTGCAATGGACACCTACTGTGATGCCTGGCACTCGAGCAGTTCGGATCGGTTTGGTCTCGGTTCCTCATTAACCGGAGGTCGATTACTGGAACAAATTCGTTACTCATGTGACAACAAATTCGCTCTCCTCTGCATAGAAGTTACCAGTGAACTCTCTCGAAGGCGAAAACGCTCTGATGAATTTTCAGACTCAGAAGATGACCCTGAACTCACAGAAGAGGAATACCAAGAACATTTAGAACAACTTTTTAAAAACTGACCCAGTAATATACATAAAACAGTAAAAGAAAGCAAAAAACTCTCTGTAAATAACAAGCCGAAATGTCCAAGTATGATCACAGACAGATTTGACCCGTCGATTATCTTTGACTGATACATATCTAAGCAATCATAACGTCATCAAAAAAAAACTAGACGTCACATGATGTGGATACTTCATCTTTTTATCGCATTTTTTTATCATCTCGCTTTTTTATCACATTTTTTTATCATCTCGCTTTGTTTATCAATTTTCTTACTAAGTATTTGAGTTTTTTCATTCATGATAAGGAAGCGTTCATTAACCTAGCGACTGCGTGAACGGAACGATTACGCAATTTCTGGACCGTAACGAGACCTTCTTCATATTTATTTTACAATTTCAGACAGAAATTTCTTTTTATCTTTTTACAAATTTATATTGATTTATTTCTATTTTAGGGTGGCCGCTTTAATCGAAGAAAAATACTCCCGGTCATTTCCCGGTTTTCCCCCGGTTCGCAAAAATTTTTTAAAGTCAGTAAAATAAAAAAAAATCGTAATCTAAAGCTAAACATTTTTCCATTTGGAAGTAATAAAAAATAAACCACAAATTTAAGCACGCAAAGTGGAACTCTTGAATTTTATATTATGTGAAATTGGAGTTTAAAGGTTTTTCCATTGAAAAAATTTATATTTAAATTCTGAATAATTTACACGTATAAAATGAAAGTTAGGTACTAACACTTTTTAATTGAACAATTTTAAATTAAATGCAGATAAAAAGCAAAATTGGGAATTTGTAATTTTTATAAATTGTAGAGTTCAAAGATTCAAATTCAGTTCGAAAAATAAAAATCCGCGTTATCATTAAATTAAATTAAATTTTTAATAGATTTTTTTTAAACTGAACACTGCTTAAATTACAAGTTCAATTATTTTCATTTTAAATAGTTTAAACATCCTTGAAAAGCTTCAAAATTTTATTTCAATATCTTGAAATTTTTTTAGAACTTCTAAATATCTTTTAAAATAAATCTAATTTTTCTTACAATTTTTAGAAAATTCTGCTAATGTAGAAATAAAGTTAAGTTATTTTAACTTGGGAAAAGATTCAAAATTAATTTAAAATTCGAAATGATATCAAATAATTTAAACGAAAATTTGGCTATTCGTACCGAAATTTTTGTGCAAAAAGCCACAGCCTTATTTTAAACAAAATTTAGATTTTTTCAGATTTCAAACAAAAAATTTATAAGCCTTTAATTTTTTTTTTTATTTTACAGGATTTAAAATAAAAATCAGGAAAAATTCGAATAATTTAAAAAGTTATAGAATTTTTCCTACAATTTTTAGAAAATTTTGAAAAATTGTCTTTAAATTATTCTAGATTCTTGTTTGACTTTTTTTAACAAATTTTCAAAATCTTTTTAAATATTCTCCTAAAGTAATTATATTACGCATAAAAAATGATGTTCAATTTCCCTAGGAATCTTAAGAAAATGTTTTTCTTCTTTTGAAGCCTTTTAACATTTTTAAAAACCTTCTCAATTTCTTGTTTAAAATGTACAAAAATGTACATTTTGTTTTGACTTAGGTTGTGGCCATTTGTACTGAAATTTTGGTACGATTAGGCGGATGTCGTCGAAAGGCATACTTTGTTTAAATTATTTGAAATATCAGTTTAAAAAATTTTCTACAAATAATAAGTATTTTATTCTTATTTTTACTTTAAAATCCAATAATTTCACTCAGAAAATAAACATTTTTTAAATAGAGCAATTAAAATTAAACGTTCAAAGGTTAAAAGCTTTCCGAAATTTTAACCATTTAAGGCTTTCTATTTCAAAAAATTCAGTTTCAAATTATTTACTTTTAAATAATTGGTCTTAATTTACTCGTCCTAAAAGAACTGTAAAATTTTGATAAAAATTAAATAGCTTTTCTTTTTCTTAATTAAAAAAGTTCAAATTGAATGGGTTGAAAAATAAATATTTAAGACTGAAACAATATTTTTAACTTAGTAAAAGCATTTAATTACGAATACATTATTATAAAGCTATTTTTAAGTTAAAAATAGTTTATAACGTTGCAATCCGGCATTTACATTTTTTTTAATGACCAAGACTTTCGAATTAAAGCAGTTTGAGTTTTATGCTTAAAATCTGGAAATCCTTAAATTTCGAACTGATGTTGAACCTTCTTGTAATTCATTTATTTATTTTTACATTTGAAAAAATAAAAAGTTTTTCTCTCCAAAATTTTCAATTTCAAATGCTCTTCATTTTCGATTATTTCAATCTTCAAGACTGCATTTTAAAATTCTTAAAACTAAAAATTTACGCTTAAAAATATAAATCTCAATAGAAAAGTATGTCAATAAAAATATTATAAAATAATGTACTATAAACTGAATGATATCATAATAGGTAAAAATGAAAATTTCACTAATAATTTTTTTGAATGGTTGAAATCGAACTTGGACAGCTTTTTCTTCGATTTTTTTTTAAATTCCCGGTAAAAAATAAATTTACTGTCATTTTCCCGGTTTTTCCCGGTCTCAAAAAATTCCCCCACATTTCCCGGTTACCCAGTCCAGCGGCCACCCAGTAATTATTCATTTATTAAAAAGAGAATAATTAACAGCTGTGTGCGGCTTTTAATTCTTAATTTTTTAACACATGAATAAATGAAAATAAATCAATTTAAATTTGTGACACGGTAAAAAGAGTTTTGAGTTCTATCTGAAGCCGGAATATCGAAAGAAAGAATATTAAAATTTTGAAATAGATGATGCAAAAAGAAGAGATAGTACAAACGAATGATTTATTTAATGAATTTTTAAAATTAATTTGAAAGAACTTATTAAATTTATTTGTTAAAAAAATGAAAAATTTATTACATTTTATTTAAAAGATTTTATTAAATTTTCAAGAAAGTCCAGGGATTGTAACGTTTTTTCTAGAGAACTCTGATGAATAAGTTTAATTTAATTTATATAATTTTAATTATATAAATTTTAATTATATAATTGCTTTTTACTTCATAAAATAAATTAAATTTTATTTTAAGGGATTTCTACGGATTTTAACAATTCAAGGAAAGAAGATTAAGCGAGCTTAAGGTTTACAGGGCTTCTAATTACTTTAAAGATTTTGGGAAATTATACAAATTTCTATGGATTTCAACAGTTTAAAAAGATTTTTAAGGGATTTAAAAATATTTCCAAATGTAAGAAAAATTTAAGGGATTCCAAGATAATTCAAAATGTTTTTATACAATTTTCAATTAAATTTTAAGAAATTTTATGATTATCTCATATTTTTTTCTATATAATTTTTTATATATTTTCTATATAATTTTCTATATATTTTCTATATAATTTTCGATATAATTTTGCAGCGCCATGGCATCTTGCTATCTTGCAAGTGTGCACCGAAAATATAAATAATTAACATCTCGGGAAATCCCTTTAAAACTGGAAATCTTTTTAAATTCTTTGAGATCCCGTAAAACCTTTTAAAATTGATAAAAATCGATTTAAATCCTTGTGATTCCGTAAAATATTGCGAAACAAATCGACAAAAAATCTTAGATTGAAATATTTCAAGTCCATGAAAATCTTTCCGAATCTGTTAAAACCCCTCAAATTTTTTAATAACAATCAAAATATTTTAAAGACCATTACAAGTTCTTAAAACCCTTAAAGTTCTTTACAATATTCCGAAATATGGGTATATTTTTGCATTTTTAAGAAATTCTATCGAAACCGTGAATATACTTTGGAATTTTTTGAAATCTCTTTAAATCCCTTTAAAAATTTTTGAATCCATTAAATTATTTTAAAAGCCATTAGAATTTCTTAAAACCTCTTCAAATCTTCGAAATCTCGTTAAAATCAGACACCCTTTAAAATTCGTGAAAATACTACGGAATATTTTGAAATTCTTTGAAATCACGTAACATGTTTTGAAATATTTCGAAATCTCTTAAAATCCCTTAAAATTCTTTGTAATCTGCGGAAATCATCCTTATTTCTTGATAATTCTGCAAAATTCTTTTAAGAATAAAAATTTAAGGATCAAAATTTAAGAATCCTGTTATTGAATAAAAAATATAAAATCTTCCGTAAGAAAGGGGGTCTAAAATATCAAAAATCATCCTAACGTAATTAATGAACGTTCCCTAAGAGAATGCTCCTCATATAATTTATTGCGCATCATTTATTTATTCAAAGCGCTCATTTTAGTATTTTTCTTTGTGAAGAGTCTTTATGAAATTATGAAAAAAGTTAGGATATTCTTATTATCCAAGTTTGGACATATAATCTTTTTAGTTCAAGAAACTTTCGAGAGACCGTTGGTGAATAAACCGAAGTCGAATCAGAAATTTTTTCAATTTTAAGAAAAAGTTCTGATTATTGAAGTTTCTATGATTTATACGATATTTATTGATTCGAGAAACTTCGTAATTAGAGGAAAACACCGATTTGTGGAAACCGGCTGTCTTGAATGAATGATGATATCAGAATAAGTTTCTCAACTTAATAGTGATTCTCAGTTTTCCTTTCATTTATAAGAAATTAATTTCTTTATTAATTAAATTCTACTGAAACTTTTTTTTTAAATACTTTAAGATGTATTTATTTAACAATATTTCAAACATTTAAAGATGTTTCAATATGTCATTCTTCAGATTTAATATAAAGATTTAATATGAAAATTATTTTAATTATATTTTATAAGTCACACATCATGTTCCCGATATCATTATGTGCGTCCAGTACTTATCATAAAATTAACAAGTCTTAAGGCGCATAACTTGTACAAGTCGTAATTTACTGCCTAGAACATAAACACAGCTCTAAAATATAAGTAACTTTAACGAACATTGTATCCATATCATTGCATTTACATTAGTAAATACATGAATGTGTATGTTAGACTTAAGGAGACACATCGATTTTAACAGCAGTATCCAATACCGACCCAAAAACAAATTTACAAACACGAGACAAACAAATATTTCGTCATATTACCCAAAAATCGGAATTTGCTTTTATGTATTAACAAGCGGAGACCGTGAATTTTCAATTTTAGTTTCAGATCATGAATATAATTAGTAAACATTATGAAAATTACTAAAATTTATAGAAAACAAATGTTGTTTGCGAAAAGCGTGATAAAATTTTTAAAAATTCATTTTTGCATGAAAAGTGCATTATAAAAATGATTATTAGTATAATTTTAAAAATTAATTAAAGAAATTATATTTATAAACATTTTAATAATTTTAAAAAAAAGCAGGCAGCGAGAATTGAATACACAACCTTACGGCTGTAGAGCCGAAACGCTAATGCCTGAGCTACCGGCCGATTTAAAGCGTCTTTTGCCCAAATCTATATGGCTTGTGGCGAATATTTTTAAGTTGGCTTTCTCTTTTTTTTACGCAAAATTACAAATTACAAAAAATTTGAATCGAAGCTAAAATTGACAATTGTCGGTTTCGCTATCAAGAGATTTTGTCTTTCTAATATTGAGTTTCATAAAAATTTTCATTATGAAAATTTTCTAAAATATTGAATCAGGTCAGTTTCCTTATTTTTGCATTCTAGTCCATTTATCCAAGTAAAAACTCAAAAATAAGTCATCGAAAACTTGCTTACTTTGACGTTTTTAAATATAAAAAGACCTTTAATTTCACACATTTAAACTTAAAATTCTTGAATATTGAATTCCAGAGACTAGACATTTGAACTGATTTATTGATCATTTAGAGATTTAATTTATTTAAACATTTTTGCCGACCTTTTTACAGCTATTAAAAAAATATACTGATTAAAGCAAGCAAGTTTCTCTTTCAGAAGATAACTAAACACAGAAAAGTATAGATGACATAATTTTGCCGAAAATAGAAATCCCGTACGTTTAAAGCAACCCAAAATGGCGAAAAATGAAAATTTTAATTTACAAATAAAAAAGTCATAAAAAATATAATTAAAAATCTTCATTAACGAAAATGAAATAATCCAAATTTCAGTAAATTATATAATAACCAAAATTTTGGAACAAGAAATTTGATATCTCGGAATTATAAAAAATCTATTTAAAAATTTCGGTACTTGTATCATTTCTGAAATTTACGATTTCTGAATTTTTCTAGTTTCGTTAACTTTTACTTTTCAAATATTTCAGTTTCGTTAACAGGGTGGCCGTTTTAATCTGGGAAAAAAATTTCGGTTGAAAAACATAAATTCACAATATAATTTTCCATGCTCTAAGTGAAGAATGAATTAAAAAATTCGTTTAAACTTATATAATTTAAAGCGACTTTAAGTTAGAAACATTAAAAATTGAAGGATTAATTTTTTAAGCTAAATTCTTCTTAAATAAAAACTTTTTTTAACTTTAAGCCGTTTTAAAAATAAAAATTCTTCAATTGTTCTTTATATATAAAAATTCGACTTTGAAATTTTAACGATTCATGTATTTCTGTACCAAACAAAATTTAATTTTAAATGAATTCAATAATATTAAAAAAATGCTTTTTTAAATTTAAAAGTTTCAAAATCGTCTAATTATGAATCTGTTAATGTGAATTTATTTCAAAATTTAGTATGGCTTATAAAATTTCATTTGTTCATTTATGTTTGTTTAGCTGTTAAGGCTTTTAAATTGGAAAAGTTCGATTTTTAACGATAAAATTTGTATTAAAAAAAATAGAATTCTTGTAAAATCAATTGAAAATCCATTTTTTTATGCTAGAGGAAAACAGTTAAATTTTGAAAATAATTATTTTATATTTACAGTTGATCAACTTGAAACTTTTTTTATCAAAAAATTTCAGTTTCAACCGCTTTGAATTTGTAGTTGCATAAGCCTTCAAAACTAAAATTTTAAATTCTTTACGCTGAAAATGTAAAATACATTAGAATTGAATTAATTTTAAGTTTCTTTATATCATGTGATATGAAATTTGTGATATTTCCTGTTTTATACAAATTTTCGATAGTTTTATTTATTTCGATATTTTAAAATTCAACTTTTTTCTATTTCGGCAAAACTATCTCACCCCGCAAGGTAAATCTTATCGAATAAAATACAAAATAAATTTGAAATTTCACGTGCCGTATATCATAAAAAATAATGTTAAAAATTTTGTTTTTAAAACGTAAGCTGCCATTCTGCCATTGTCACTGTCGTATTTTCTCGTCGAATTTCGTACAGATAGAGACTTAAATTTTGAGCGTAAACCGAATCTAAGTCAATGTCTACAACTTGGAGATGTAATACCAGTAATGTTAATATAATTTATTACAATTCGAGCAGAGATTAAAAGAGATTTTTCGTTTTCGATTTTATCTCAAGTAAAGGTTCAAACTAAAAACGTTTTGGAAAATAATTTTCTCTATTATACCAGAATGAAAGAATTCTTTTAAAAAGTTCCAAAAGGATGAAGACTTTTTTCTTCTAATCTCTGCATAAATACGTAAAGAGAATATGTAATGATTTATTTCGCCATCGAAAAACGTAACAAAAAGAGAAATTGTAATTCACATTTCGCTTATAATATGTGAATCGATTATTTCGGCATATATTGAATCAGAAAGGTTTTATTTGGAATTTTGAATTATTTGTATACTTTATTATTGTTTTCTAAATAAAAGAGAAGAATGAAATTGAATTTTTCCTTGTTCCCATAATTTTAAAAACAAAACAAAAAGTACGTAAATGTTTTAACGAATCAAAAAATTTGATAAGGCTTTCCTTAGAAATATATCAATCATCTGAAAATGTATTCATTAATTAAAAACTAAATAATTTAAAGAAAAGTTATACACAACATATATTCAAACACATCTCTACAAAATATATTTGTATAAAATTCTACACGAGAAAGCATACAACTTTTAATTTTAATTTAAACAGTTTATTGAATGAATGCTTTAATGTCCTTAGTAATAAAAAATATATATAAATTACCCTTAATCGTATTTTTCTTGATGATGATCAATTATGATTTTAAAATTTCTAGAGCTTCCGTGAACTTTAATTCTTCTAGGACGCCGGTAAGGGTTTCTATTGAAGCGTCCTCCACTGCATCTGCCCAAATTTCCAAAATTGTTTTGCATTGTTCCAATTCTGTGGGTTTCTCTTGGTAAAACTCAATCTGAAAAAGAAAAAATTTTCCATTTATTTATTATTTATTTATATTAAAGATAATTTCAGAATCTAGAAAATATTTTTAAACTGTATCGATAACAATCTTCAGAGCTCAATAATGTTTTAAAATACAAGGAAAATAAACAGATTTTTCGCAAAAATAGAGGAATAAATTCTTCTAAATAAAATTATTGTAGGAAATATATTGAATTCAATATAGATCGATTTTAAACAAATAGTTGAATTTTTAACCAAAACGATTCACTGAATTCCCAACATAAAATACAATATTTAAATTTTAAGTTAAAAAGTTAATTTCCAAGAAAAACTACTACTTTTCAACCAGAGATAAATTTTCAATAAATATTATGAATCTTGAAACAAACAAACAATAATTGATTTTTAACAATGCAGTTCGATTTTTAACCCAGTAGTTGAATTTTTGGGCCAAAAAAGATTTTAATTTTAAATATTAAACAAATTAATTCAACCAACACAGAAGAATCTCCAACCAAAAATATAGATTAATTTTCAATTCAAAAACAAAATTATCAACGAAAAGTTAAATTTTTAACCAAGAATGATTTTTCATTCCAGAAAGTAAAAAAAAAACAAAATTGTTGAATCTTTAAGCTAAACTGTGAATTTTCTACAAAAAAGTTAAATTTTTAAACAAAAATATGAATTTTCAACAAAAACGTTCACTTTCAACAGAGAAAGGAGAATTTTAACAAATAATTGGATTTTTAACCAAAAAAGATTGAATCTCTACCGAAAAAGATAAATTTTCAAACCAGGCTAATTTTCAAACAAAAAATTAATTTTGCACCAAGAAAGAAGATTAAAAAAAAAACCGTTGAAATTTCAACCAAAAAAGTTGAATTTTCATATTTTAATTTGAAATCAAAAACAACTGAATTCAACTAAAAAAAATATGAATTTTCAAATTATTAACAAAACAGTTGGATTTTCAACAAAACAAGTAGAATTCTGAACAAAAATGTAATAGTTTATATTTAAACCAAAAAAAGATTTTAATTTTAAATAAAAACAGCGGATTTCAACCAAGAACAAAGAATCCTTAACAAAAAAGATTGAATCTCTACCAAAAGAAATAAATTTTCAAACCAGACTATTTTTCAACAAAAAAGTTGAAATCTTATATTTTCATTTTAAATAAAAAACAACTGAATTTAATTTTTTAAAAAGACGAATCTTCAACAACCAAAAAGAATTAATTTTAGACAAAACAGTTTTCAACTTTTAACCGAAAAAGATGAAATTGCAAGAAAAAAAATTATATTTTAAAACAAATTGTTGAATTTTCAAGCTAAAAGGCGAATTTTCGACATAAAGTACAATTTTCAAACCATTATTTTAATTTCAAATAAAAAACAGTTGAATTCAAACAAAAAAGACGAATGTTCAACAACCAAAACAAATTAAAGTTCAACCAAACATTTTCCTAGCATTTTCAAATGAAAAAGACGAATTTTCAAGAAAAAAGTTGAGTTTGTCTACCGGGAAGAAAAATTATTAACAAAAAATTTGAATTTTCGGCTAAAAAAGTTAAGCAACCCTACAGCAATAATAAAAAATATATAATAGTTCATATTTCAACCTAAAAATATTTTAATTATAAATCAAAAACAATTGAATTCAGTTAAAAAATACTATTCTTCAACAACCAAAACAAATTAACTTTCAAGTCAAAAACGAGTTTTCAACAAAAGCAAAAAAATCAAACACATTGTTGAATTTTCAACAAAAAGGTTCATTTTTTAACCAAAAAGAAGAATTTTTAACAAAACAGTTGAATTTTCAATCGTAAAGTAAAACTATATTTACAAAATTGTTGAATTTTCATCAAAATAATCAAATTTGCAATCAAATAAAACAATTATTGATACAAAATTGTAATAAAAAAAGAATTTATATTTCAACCAGAAAAGATTTTAATTTTAAATAAAAAACAGTTAAATTCAGCCAAAAAATACGAATCTTCAACTAAAACAAATTAACGTTTAACCAAACCGTTTCCTAGCATTTGCAAATCAAAAATACTAAATTTGAGGTAAAAAATTGATTTTAAAATAAGAAAAATCTTTACTTTCAACACAATAGTTACATTTTTAAATAAACCGATTACTTTTTAAATAAAATTATGAATGTTTGACAATGAAAGATTTTTCAAAAGACGAACTTTCTGCTCAAAAATTAAATTTTCGACCCAGAAAGAAGAATTATTAACGAAATAGTTTAATTTTCAAACAAAAAAAATTAAAAACTCCTAAATCAATAATAAAAAAGAAATATAATAGCTGATATTTCAACCAAAAAATGTTTTGATTATAAATCAAAAACAGTAGAATTCAATCCAAGAATACTATTCTTCAAAAACCAGGACAAATCAATTTTCAAACCAAAGACGAGTTTTCAACAACAAAATTGAATGTTTAACTAATAACAATTTTTCAGTCAAGAAACAAAAGAAAATCAACCCACTTGTTGAATTTACAAGCCTAAAATATGAATTTTCAACAAAAAAGTTCATTTTCGAACAAACAAAAAAATAATTTTTTAACAAAACAGTTGACTTTCCAATCAAAAAGTAAGAGTATATTTACAAAAATTTTACGTTTTCAACAAGATTATTAAGTTTTCAACCAAATAATACAATTTTAAATAAAAAAAAAGATGAATTCTCAAACTAAAATATAGTCGATTTTTCAGCTAGATAGAATCAACTTTCAACCAAACATAGTCGGATTTTCTTATTGTGTTATACTAATTCAGTCCATATTTAAGCAAACGAAAAAAGGCGAAAACAGAGAAATAGGATTTTGGCTGTGAAGCAATTTAAGCAAATAACATAAATATTCCTGCTGTTTATAAAATTAATAAAATATGTAGCATCGACATACCTCACGTACCTCGTTATCCTTGTATCCTAATTTAGAAGCTAACTCTTTCCAATCACCTTTCAAAGATTCAGCTAATTTCGCTATCAGTTCCGGCGTAAGTTTGCAAGCTTTTTCTGCATTTTCTGCTCTTTCAACTTTTATGGCTCTTTCTGCTCTTTCCACATTTTCTACTCTTTCT
>JAAAKG020086894.1:0-16524 GCA_010014905.2 Druon quercuslanigerum | reverse complement strand
AACAAATATATTTTGGTAATGATCGACAACCTAACAAAATACGTCCGTCTAGAACCAACAAAGAACACATCAGCTGAGGGAGTCATAGAATGTTTAGAAAAATTTGTATTGAACTTTGGAGCCCCTAAGCGTTTGATTACCGACCGCGTAACTTGCTTCACCTCAGATAAGTTCGCTGACTTGTGTGCTAAGCACGGGATTAAACATACCTTAAATTCTCCTCGACATGCGCAAGCGAATGGACAAGTGGTGAGGGTGAACAGTGTCTTCATTCCAATGATACAAGCATGCCTACGAGAAGAAAATGGTCGGGATTGGGATCGAGTTACTTTATGGGTACTTTCCACGTCACGACGAGGGTATTTTGAGAATTTAACTGAACATGAAGACTACCAGAATCCTACTATTCTTCGTGAAGCAGCTCGACAGAGAATTGTGGCTGAACAAGAGCAACTTAAGCAGCACTATTATCAAAATCGTTATCGGAATGTTCCCTACCAAATCGGAGAAGTTGTGGTGATGAGGGTAAATCCAGTATACACAGGTGATTCTACTAAATTTCAACGCAAATATCGAGGTCCGCTGGTTGTTTATAAGATTTTCCCTGGTGATACTTAGGGAGTTACTGACCTAAGATTTGAGAAATCTGGGCATCGTTATGCCAGTACAGCAAATGTTACCAAACTAAAACTTTGGACTCCATGGTTCGACCAAGAAGAATCAGCGTTGCAAGACGATGATCAATTCGGCGTAGACCAGAACGAGTGTCTCTGAGATGAAACAACTGAATAAAAGAAATATCAGCTGGACGAAGAGGAAATTGAGCCCACCCATGATCATTTGGGAATAAATGATCCAGACGGAGAAGATGAGATGCTGAGAATTTCAGCGAAGCCTACGGAGATGGATCCGCACACCGTGCTCAGAAGTGGCCGTGTTAGCCGGAATCCTGATCGTTACGGTGCACCTGTGGTTTACTAACTCGAGTTAGAGTTATTAGAAGGATGTTCGAGTGTTAAAGACTTTATTATTAAGTATTAATGTGACTTTAATGTGTTCTATTGATAATTGAAAAGCGGAAGTTAAATGTAAAGGAATGTTTGTGAAACGGATATGAAGTATGTGAACCGAAAGGTAGAAATGGAAAGAGGAGAAGTTGGGACGGAGTGATCGAGCGAATGTGCACGGATGAGATCGGCTGTAAAGTCTGGTTATTATTCATTAAATTATATACTTCGATTCAAATCTGAATTTTCATTGGGTTTTGAGCAAGCAATCTAAGTGTAGGTTTAGCAATTGTAATTTATAAATACCGATTAATTATAAGTGTAACCGAAAAAATATATAAAAATTAACCGTGCCTTATTTATTAATTACGTTTTAGAAATACTTTTTCACAATTTGCAATGTTGTCTAAACTATAGTCTATACCGTTAACATAATTTAGATCTCTTTATATTATTGGTTATAGTGACATGATAATTCGTAATTGCAACATCGAGGAACTGTGCCGAATAGCGAGTGGATCGGTAAAATCTACTGATCCGTAGGTCAGCACCACTTGAGAATTAGTACTTGTAACTATCAATGATAGTCATATTTAATTGCCTATAATTGTAACGTTCACTGAACTGTCGTATTTTCCATATACGTACTTTAAAGATCAGTACATTAAAATTGGTCTTCAGTCAAAAAGAAGGTTCTTTTTTCTGCGTGTGATTTGGTTGAAAATGTAATTTTTTTTAAATCTCCTTTTTGGTTTGAAATTACTTTTTGTAACCGCAACCCTACCGATAGAAATCTCAGAGTTATTTATGGCAAAATAGCCTGGCCCATTGGAGGTATTATCAAAGTCGATTTGAAACATTTTAGTCTCCGAGATAGTCTGAGGGATTTGGGTCCTTTTCGAGGTCCTTTTAAGAGTGATGCGATAGTCATATAACGATCATATTATATTCGTCACGTACTGGGCGGGCAGAGTCATTTACAGTAGTAATACTAATATACTATCTGGAGTAGAATTAAGAAATGTTGTCTGTTGTGGCATATACCATTGCATTTAAGAGATACGTTATACTAATTCTAATTTTAAACATTTAAAAAAAATCTAGATACCTGAAATAATCAAAACCCGTAGATTCCGAATTATTATATTTTAGACTGTTATCTTTGAAATTAAAAGATCTATTTCTAAATTTTAATCTGAAAGCTTAACAAGGGACCCTTGAGTGTTGGCCAGTCTATTGAGATAGCCTCCCCTTCTTATTTATAATCGCATTCTTATTTTAATTTCGAAAATAATATTTTAAAGCCCTCAGACAATTTAAACAACCTACCTGGACCTTTATAAATATCTACCTGAGTGCCTGCGGAGAATTTCTCTGAAGCTTCTCTGAACAGAGAAATCTTCAGTGAATATTCAGAGATTTCTATCGGTAGGGAAGTCCCTCAATAAAAAAACGCATAGATACGTAAAAACATGAGATGTAAACAGAAGTAAACTTGAAATAAGAGGTCATCCATAAACTAACGTTGGCTACCCTACCGAAATGAAATATCAGAAACGTCTCAGGCGAAAATGTCAGGTCAGGTCATACAAATTTCAGTGAATTATCAGTCTTTATTTGAATGATTTCGTCTTTAGATATTGTCTGAAAGATTTTTGTCCTTTTTGATTTTTTAATTTATGTTAGTCCAGCCTTGAGGATTCCGAAAGGTGGAAGGCAGTTAAGAAAGGTTTGGCTGTCATGAAGTCTTCATAACACTAATCATATTTTACACTAAAAATTGTTGTTTATTTAGTTACATGCATATATTTATTTGTAACAACTTAATTATACCTAGTTATGTCTGTATAGTAACATTATAACGATGAATCTAAAAATGCTATATGTTTTTATGCATCTCGTATAGTTCACGAGACACTTACAAAACGTGATATATTCTGAACTTATCAAGGCAAACTTTATATATTCGTAATCGTATAGATTCTAAATAAATAAGCTAAAGAAATAGGCCCAAGGTAACAGACCGTCTTAAGCAGAGGCCCTTTTTCCGTAAGTGTGTACGTATCGAGAGATGAAAAGAAAAATGATTTCGTAAATAGCGATTTGAAAATAGGATATTTGGGATCTGCACATTTTTACGATTCCAAGCATATGTGATTTGTCTAAAAAATTGCAAACTCTACAAGAAATAAGTTCAAAAACAAATTGTTCCATATATTAAACTTATTGAAATTTAGAAAATTTGTAAATAAATTACATCTTAGAATTACAAAATCACTAATTGCAAAATATATTTTTGTAATTTGTAATATTTGCCTGTATACGAACAAAGGATCTTTCTTCGCTATGTATTAAGATATTCACTGTAAGTATTCACTAATAAATTAGTTTTTAATCAAGAGATATAAATTTGTAACCAAATTGTTGAATTTTCAACTAAAAAATATAATTTTTCAAACGAAAATGGAATAGTTTATGGAATAAATATATAGCAAATAAATATAATAATATATATATATTACATATATTATATAATATATAATAATCATATATATAATAAATATAATAAGATAAATAAATTAAATATTTTTCGGTTTAAAAACATCAACAACAAAAAAACGAATTTTTAACAAAATAGTTGAATCCTCAATCAAAATGATGATTTTTCGTTAAGGGCTCGGTAATCGATCACGACACGCCATTTCTTATTTCCCTCATAATCCGCTTTTTTTGGTATAACCCATACTAGAGAATTATAGGGTGAATCGGGCAAGGCTATCGACTCATTTTTTAGCAAGTCTTCCATGTCTTTATTTATTACCTCTTTGTGAATGGGCGGATGCCTATAACCCTTTTTATAAATTGGAATTTCGTCAGTCAATATTATTTTATGATTTACTACATTGGTGCTTCCCAACTTGTCCTCTGGCAAATAAAATTGATCGGCGAATTTTGAAATAATAGTTATTAAACTTCTACGTTCCTCTTGATTTAAATCTGAAATATTCAATATATCTACTAATCTCCCTATTCTATTGTCTTCTTGATCTTTAATGTCTTTTTTCCCTTTTTAACCTTTTATTTTTAAGCTTAAGGATGTCGAACTCTTGTAAAGTTACGATAGAAATTGCCAACTCTAATTTATTTGAGGTAGTATTTATACAATACAATTTTACAGTTTCATCCCTAACTTCAACCAGTGCCTCCCCTAAATAAATCCCGGGCCCCAAATTTAACTTAGGCAATTATCCTTCTTTTATTTGAGGATTTTGAACCGTCAAAGTAACAAGTTGCTTTTACCTGTTGGTTTTTTGATACTGATAAAAAGGGAAATATCCCTTATGGGTGATTAATTAACTTTTGTTTTAGGTCAATGCAGCAGTCCTACCAGTTGGTTTACACTCGATTTACACTCATGACCACCTGTCATTTAGCTCACTCAACTTGTTACCATTTTTAGTCACTTATCACTGTCATTTTAATTTTTAAGCAAAAGAGTCAATTTCCTGTGTGGGATACCCAATTCCGACGAATTTAGTGGTATCCCACATGTGACACCAAAAAGAATTTCCTATCACGAATTCACTATAATTCAACCGCGAAAATTCAAATATTTTAAACGCTGATATAAAATTACTTAATTAATCAATGTAAAATCTTATCGTAAAATTCTAAGCAAAGTTTAGTTTCGTTTCCACTGTTGGACTGAAAAATCCTTTCGTCGTTGAATATGAATTTCGGTTAATTAACCAACGAAGTCCATTGTTTGCTAAATTATCGTCCAATTAGGTTCAAATTATTGGTTTAAATTGAAATGAAATTAGTATAGTCAAATCGACTACTCAATTCAATGAATCAATAATTTATTCAACAAAATAAGCCAGAACAACTCTAAACGTTATAATCAGAAATTTCTATGAAAATACTAAGTCCGAAAACTAACGAATCTAAATGGATTTTAAGTACGTAGTTGTGACAATATTATTTGATCGCGAGCCGAAAAATATTCTAAGTCCGAGAAACTATTTCTATGAACATCATAACTGTGTTTTATTTCTCGAAAAAACTGTGGTAAAAATCCTAAAAAATGTATTCTAAGCCTTTTTTGTTACGATTTGGGATTTTGGTTTTATTTATCAAAAATACTATATAAAATAAGAAATTCAAATTTTCGGCAAAACCACGTGAGATTCCGAGAAAAGTTGTAAGGATGAATTGCAGCTCTCAAAAAGTCCTCAGAAATTTGGTTGAACCATTTTTGGATAGAGTTTGTTACTTTGATTTTATTTATCGGTAATAATACTTAAAATAATTCAAATTTTGAACTAAACAACGCAACATACGGAAAAAGTTTTAAAGAGCAATTATAGCTTAGGACTTAACGATTCCTACAAAATTTCTTTATACTATTTTTCGATAGAAGACGTCGTTTTTAATTATTTTTTTTAATGGATAAGCATATACTGAAGGAAGTCCAAAGAAAAGATTGTACCTTTTAATATTGTAAGGTTGTCTCAGAAAATAAATATGCATTTAAAAACGTCCGTCGAAAATCGTGCGCGAAGCGCGAGCGTCACAATGCGAATCTGTAACTCGAAGCCTACAGAACTTTGATCAATTTAATCTTAAACTATACTTAATTAGGTAGTAAATTCAGACTATGAAGACGCATAAAAATTGGGATATGAAAGAGATTTTTTGCTAAAGTTTAATTTAGGCATTCCGAGTGCAAGCAATAAATATCCGAGCACCAAGCGCGGGTAATCCATTACTGAGTGCGAACTGCGAAATCCGACGGACACGCGTATTAGGCGCGCTCGAGCTCGCGAGCCGCGCGCGGTTAGCGCTATTAGACTGTACCTGCGGTTCAGGCAGATTTTTGAAGAAAGGAGAAGCTGCACTAAACGTTGATATAAAGAAATTATTATTCAAAAACACATTTTTTACTTTTCAGTTGCATCCTGTTCAATTAAACATTTTCGTCAACAGCTTTTCTCGTCACTTAATGAGATACCTACATTTGACTTGCAAGGTTGAAAATTAGAGAATAAATATTCAATTATACATTACATTTTATTTCATAAAAAATTATTCAATAAATTTTACTCAAATCCACTGCAGCAGCTTGAATGCATTGGCGCAATATGTTATTGAGCTTGGAAAAATTCCGGAAGGTAACATTTGGCCAGATTTGCAATCTTATTAATTAATTTCATAATTTTAATTTATTTCTCAAACAAAGGGATTTCTGAAAATTATTCCTTCATAATTTTGCACTTTTAGTCCAAATTTATGAATAGTCCCATTCCAAGCTTAATTTAAAAATTCAATAACAAACATTATACATTTTTTATTGCTTAACTAATTTTTTAAATTAAGGTAGTTAGGTTAAATCCAACTTTAGAAATTTTGACGAAGGGCCAATAAAGAAAATTGCATTTTGTGAAGTCTGAACAAAATTTTTTAAACTAATTAACGAAAATTTTGAAAATAATTATTCTTCATAATTATAAAAAAATATGAATTTTCTAGCCTAATAATTGCGTTTTCAACTAAAATGAATAAATTCTCAAGCAAAAATGGAATAGTTAACTTTACGGTTGAATCATTTATTTTAACTGAATAAAAACGAGTTTCAGACAGAATAGTACAATTTGTAACCAGAGAAATAAATTCTGTACTAAATTGATGAGTCTTCAGCCACAAAAACGTATTTTTAACAAAAATCGAAATAAACTTTTGACGAAATCAGTTGACTTTTCAACCAAAAACATTAATTCTTCACACAAAAAGATAAACACATTACTTTTAAAAGAAAGCATAACTATTTTCAAAATTTGCCTAAAGCAGTTTAAAAAATTGTAGTATTCTGTTTCGACACCTCGTCAAAATTTCAAAATTTTGATTTGAAAAACCATCATTTTGATTTTGACTCCATCAAAATTCTTTGTATTCTGCCTTTTATGTATTGAAATAGTATTTTTAATTAACTTCCATAAAAAATTATTTAAGCAATACAAAAACGTATGATGTTTGTTATTGAGTTTTCAAACTAAGCTAGGAATGTGACTATCCATACTTTTGAACTGGAAGTGCAAAAGTATTTAAGGATAATTTTGAGAAATGCGATTGTTTGAGACATAAACCAAAATTATGATATTAATTAATAAGATTTCAAATCTGGCCAAATTTTATCTTCCGGAATTTCCCAAGCTAAGTGACATATTTTACCAATACATTAAAGCTGCTGCAGTGGATTTGAATACAATTTACTGTCTGCCCGTAAAATATGCAATTATTACTTTCGTTATTTTCGGCTTACTCTTACCAAAGAAGTCCTACCTAGTCTTTCTATCTACTCTTCAGATTTTCTTACAATAGACTCAGTACAGTCATAGATCATAAAACGGACGGACTATAGGATGGATATAGGATGTTCGAACTAGGTTCTATTCTAGGACAACGGCTTTGGGTTTTCCCGAGTTTAAATGAGGGATTTAAGCTTGAAATGGCCTTAAATAATTATGGGTCGCCAAACAGCGGGTGTCTTAAATATTTGGGTCATAATATGTTAGTCATAATATTGGGTTATATTATTTGGGTCAAAAATTTAGAAAAATGTGTATTTATGTTGTAAACAATGTTAACAATTTTGTACGAGTGTTTCAAACTAATTTGGACAGGATTAGCTAGGGAATTTTAAACTTTTTATGAACAACATTTTATACAAAGCCGTTTTAAAATAATTTCGGCCAGGTTTATAACAAGTGAGAATGGCACAGAAAATGTGCAGAAGTTGTATGTATATTGTAAAAAAATTCTAATAAATTCAAATTTTGTTCATTAATTTAAAAATGTTTATAAAAAAAAATTAAAGAAATAAGTACGTAATACAGATTTTACGAGGCCTTCACTAGCTTTTAAAAAACAAAGAGACAAAAAGCATATTTCACTAGCAAGTGAAACAAAAAGTGACCACTGATTTGTAGAAACACAGTCAAATTTTTTAAAACAATTTTCACCCTTTTACTGATTTATCTCGAGAAACAAAGTTAGCCAAAAGATGCATGTATTTCATATTATGATTACAGATTTCAGGCATGTACCATATCTGGCACTGAAATTGAATCATTTATCTCGGAATTTTCATTTTTTTCACCTTCGGGGAACACACCTATTTTTTCGATCAGGAAGAACACTCCTGGATCAATCTGACCAAATACATTTTTTGAACGTTTACCATTCCAAAAAGACTGGACCGATTGCCTTGAATAAATTCTAAAATATACTTAAGACCCGATAGAAATAATTTATGTGATATTGAACTATTCTTGATGCCTTCAACATGGTTAAAAAAATTCAAGAAAACAAATTTTTTTTAAATGAAATTTAACGACGAAAAACTATATTTGGGACCTCGAACTATATTACCAGACCCTAAGAAACCACCCACTTTTTAAATTTCTTTGAAAATTTTTCCATGGAATTTTTTTTTGAGTCAATTTGACCCAGTGTGTTCTCCGAGGGTTAAACTAAATAAGCAAAACCTTTAAGACGTATAGATAAAAATAAAA
Organism: Druon quercuslanigerum; assembly: GCA_010014905.2. Taxonomy (NCBI): domain Eukaryota; kingdom Metazoa; phylum Arthropoda; class Insecta; order Hymenoptera; family Cynipidae; genus Druon; species Druon quercuslanigerum. Next base: position 7,943 of record JAAAKG020086894.1, on the reverse strand, counting down.
ATAAATTTTTATGATATTTAAAGAAGTATATCGTACTTTTCTGAAATACATATGGAACACATGTTGCCACAGAAGTGTTGACGCGATTTTCTAGCCCAATTTGATATTTGGGCATTTTGGGCGATATAGACTTGATTAACAGTGTGCCCAGTGACCTTGAAAATGGTTAAAATCTGGAATTCCCTTTGAATTTTGTTTTAACTCTCCGAGAACAAACCTATGTTTTTGATCAAAGATTAAACGCTTCTCCCCGACGATTGACCCCTCTGCAGGATATAACAGCCATTTGAAACTATAGTCGGGATCTCGAAATATATTGCTCCGAAGCCTATTATGAAAGAAACCTCTCGTTTAGAAGACATCTTGCTGCTGAAAAGTTTTTTCTGTATCAAGATATAAATTATCTTTTACTTATTTCAGAATAAATAAAAAGGATTCTAGGCATTTTTGGTAGACATTACCAATTATTTCATAGATCACAATGAACAGAACTTAAGATTGTAAATAATTCTATAAATTTTTAATTTTGACTCCGTTAATATTGAATGTTAAAGCCTACATTTTTTTGCGATATTCAACTTTAAAATTATAAAAATTATTACTTGAAAATCTCGACAGTAAATCAGTTTCAAAATCAGAATAAGCCATGGCGATGTAACGGATTTTTCATTGGTTTCACCACTCGGTTTTTGAGGGCACACCAAATTACAAAACATTGCTAAATATTTCAAAAGGTTTAAAAATATTTCTCAGATTTTAAAATATGTAAAAGTATTTTGAACATTTTGCAAACATTTGACCGATTTCAAAGACTTAAAAACTGTGTTTACACCAGATTTCAAATATTTAGGAACAATTTACAGAGCTTTTAAAATTTTTAAAAATGCAGAGGATTTTAAAGATTTGAAAAAGAATACAGTACACCAGATTTCAAAGATTCGAAAAGATTTCAAAAGGTTTCATAAGAATGTCATACAGATTTCAAAAGAATACAAGAAACATTTAAAAACATTTCAACGATTTTAAATGATTTTAAAATGTTTCGAATCATCTGAAAAGATCTGAAATAATTTAAGAAAGATTTCGAACATTTCATAAAGACTCAACAACATTCGAAAACATTTTCCACAGCTTACAAATATTTTCATGATTTTAAATGAATACAAAAGATTTCAGAAAGATGTCAAACGATTTGATAAATATTTTCAAAGAATACAATTATTATAAATATTTCAAAAAGGGTACAGTACACCAAATTTCAAGAGCTGTCAATAAATTTCAGAAGATTTCATAAGATTTCAATTAGTTCAAACGAACACAAAAGATTGCACAAACAAAGACTAAAGAAAACTTTCACAGATATTTCAAGTGTCATAAGAATTTCAAAACATTCCTCAAAAATTTCAAATTTCAAGGATTTCAAATATTTTACAAAAATTTAAGAACATTCCAAAAGGCTTCAAACACGACTTATGTTCGCAATCAATTAAGAATTTGTTCATGTATGGTTATGCTTAAAAATTGCTTATAATTAAAATTCTCACCTGGATTAGAGCACCATTCCTTATGTCGCGGACCATTTTCGTCGGGAAAACAAAACAGTATTACTCCGTCTCCTCTGACACTGGAGCATCCCTTGTATGCACAAAATTCCACTGATTTCATTGCACCGGGTATTGTTTTTAATTTCATCTTATTGCGCGAACCTTAATTCGTGAATCTCGTTTCACGAAACTTATTTCGCGAATTTCGCGAAAAAGCCCTTATCTCATCAGAACTTCATAAAATGAAATCCTGGAGTACAAGTGATAACTTTTAAACACTATTAGCAAGAGAGCTTAAGCAAAAGTATGTACAATATCTTTGTTGAGGAGAATTTAAAAGACCTATTTCCCCTTCTTCACTTCTTTAGGTCGGGAAATATTTAAACTTAAAATAAGGGTGGGTGGAAATATTGTGTCAAAACATTTTGAAATACAAAATGTATGTGAAAATATTTTGAAATACAATAGGTATTTCAAAAAATTTTGAAATACTATAGGTATTTCAAAATATTTTGAAATACAAGAGGTGTCAAAACATATTGAAATACAACAGGTATTTCAATAGCAGGTAAAGAGAAGTAGATATTATACAATACCTTGGAGGCTGGAGTCCTTTTAAACTTAAACCATCATCAGAGATAGGAACGTGAAAGTTAAAAAAAATGTTGTAGAACTTTTTAAAAGATGCAATTTCTCCTTGAAACTTTGTTCTGTATCATTTGACGTTTGGTTCGAAATTTGTTTTTTCGATTTTTTGCACACTATTTTTGAGTAATGAAACCAAAACGAAAAGTCCTAGTCAGAAATTATTTGAAATCTTTTTAATTACTTTTTAAAAGCCCCACAATTCCCCTGCATGGAACTGTTTTTTGTAAATCACGTCTTTTAGCTCAAAATTTGAACTTGTTATTTTTTAAATAATCTTTTCCGTAAATAATTCCAAAATGATAAGTCCTATTAAAAAATGACTAAAAAAAAATTTTGTAGCAATTTTCAAAAGCTATAATTCCTCATTGAGAATTTTTCTCGTATTTTGCATCGTATGGCTCAAAATTTGAAGTTTTGATAGTATTTTCGATAAATTAAACCTAAACATCTAGTCTTCTTTGAAAATGGTTGATACCAAAATTATATATGTCTTTTAAAAAGTATTATCATCCCTTTCAACTTTTGTACCCATCTGTCGTCGTTTGACTATAAACACGAATTTTCGATTTTTGCATAGAATTCGTCGATTGGTCCAGGAATGCTAGTTAAAAAACTCGTTGTTTCTTTTAGGACTCAAAAAAATTATAACAAAGAACGAAAAGATACTTTAATTTTTTCGAGGGTTATCGTGTTTACGGACATGCAGACCGGCACCCAGGCTGACCGGCATACAGACCCTAACAACAAAATTATGTCCTTGGCATATCCCTAGGATATCTCGGGAGGATTTGGGATATCCTAAAAAATGTCACAAAAGTCTCCGTGGTTATCCGTGGCATATTCCAAGGATATCGAGATTTCCGCCTATCCACTTAATATGTCCTGTGTGGGATATACACAATTTTGGCAATGGAATCCAGTACGTCTGAAATGCATGTTTATTAAAATATCTAGTATGCCTCAAAACATCAAGATTCACAAACATCCGTTAGATAAAAAACCTCTTTGTACAAATCTCGAATATTCGGTTTCTTTCAAAATCCTATCTCAGTATAATTAGCAAAAAATTATTACCGCAAATAATTTTCATAACCGGCAACAGCCTACTTACAATAAAAAACAAGTCACTTTCTAAAAACTTAAAAGCTGCCTGTTATTGTATCTGTAAAATCTACACGGAGAAAAATGGATATTCAAACGTAACATCCAGATGTTCAGGATTAACATGTTTTATGTTTAAATATAGGACAGCAATCTAGATTTTTAAAGTTATCATCTGCAGATATTAAAAATCGAGATGGTCCTTGCTTATAAACATTTTGTCAAATGTGTTCGAGCCAAACTTCAACTGAAACTTAAGATCATACTTTCCTCGTGTTGAGTGTAGACAGACAAAAGTTGTTATCCAATTTTATTCAAAGATAGCTAATTTTATCGAAAATATATAGCCGTCAAATATAGTCATGAACGTCCAATGCGTGATGCGCATGCCCTCGGACGTTTTTAACATCTGAATGTGTTTCAGTTAAACATAAAAATATTATTACATCTATTATTTAAAAAGGATAGTAGATATATGCATGAATATCTTCGTGTTAGGTGGGATAATATTACCATTTGAACATCTACATTTAAACATCCTTTTTTCTCCGTGTAAATTGCGCAGTTTACAGATTAAACTTTCAATCGGCAAAATCGGTTTTATGATAAAAAGAAATCAAACTAATATGTACCGCGTTTGTTTGTATTTTACAAATGAAAATTATAATTTGGCACGAATATTCGAGAAATTGTTGACTTTTGTTTAGGTGTAAATTACGACTGCGTGACAGTTTTTGCACACTGACAGCCAAGATGGAATTTACCTGAAAGTGGCTTTAGAGCGAATTTTACCATTATTGTATTTTATAATGCTGTACTTTGTATAAAATCTCAAGAAAAATACGTAATATTGTTAAATTATTTCTTATTTTATTGATACGAATGAATATAAATATAATTGGCAATATATATATCTGAAGTTCCAAATATATTAAAAATTATAGAATTGGGATATCTTGGGAACAACCTTGGCATATAAAATTGGGACAAAATGGGATACCCTGACGGTATTCTGAGATATCCTTAGGACATTCCAGGTATATCGAGATTTGCGCCCTGTACGATATTATTTGCGATATCCCTAGGATTTCCCGTTATTTGCCCAGGATAACATGATTTTTTGCTTCAGGGGGTCTTAAAACGTTGAGATCCACTGCAATACTGAGGTTTGAAATTTCGGACGATTCTAATACTTTCTGAGTCATAAATGATGAGTGTAAAAAAATAGAAAAATACATTCTTTCAAATAAAATTAGTGTTAATACGGATTTCTAACATTTCAAGCCAAATGATATTCCATTTTCACAAAGGAATTGGGTTTTGTAGCTGCATAAGCAAAAGTTTTAAAAATCATTCTAGTTTTTTAAACCGTAAAGTTGAATTTTTAAACAAGAGATAAATTTTCAACGAAATAGTTGCATGTATAACCAAATAGTTGCGGTTTCAATAAAAAAACACGAATTTTTAAGAAAAAAGTTTCAGCTTGTACCCAACAGATAAATCTCCAAGCGAAAAGGATGAATTCTGTATTCAACAAACCAGTTGAATTTCCGACTAAAAAAGATGGTTTTTTTAAACAAACAGTCAATTTTTCATAATATAGTAGAATTTTAAAACAAATAATTATATTTTCGACCAAACTGTAGAATTTTCAAACAAAAGAGATGGATTCCGAACCCTGACAATATTCGTAGACTTTTCAAATAAAAGTAATTATTTTTGTTGCAAATTTTGTTTGTTGTGAAAAATGAACAATACGTGTCTCATCTTTTGCAATGTAAAACAAGAAATTTGAGTTCTTATCTTTTATAAAAAGAGAGTATAACGTGGTATAATTAGTCAGTATGAAATGAGAATAAATTTCTCTGTGACAGTAGTTTAAAATTATAACTTAAATTCAATTGAAATTGTTACTAAAATGGGTTTTCTGGTCGCTATAAATAAATATACATTTAACTATTAATTAGCCAAATATATGTGATAAATAATTATACGAAAGACGCAAAGGATTCAAATTGTACACCCTCTGAACTCTACAGAAGAAAAATTAAAAGAATAATAAGCATTTCAAAATTAAACATAATAATAAATTTCGTATTCACAAAGAAAAGAATAAAAATTTTAGAGTAAGGCTTTAAAGAAAAGATTCAGCATTTTTTGAAATTCAAAAGTTTCAATTTGGGCCAACTAGATTTTGTTTTTTTTTTCGTTTTTTCCGTTTACACCTTGATTTAAACCTGATTAAACATACTCATGGCTAACAATAAATTCTTTTCAAAGCATTCAGAGTGGAATAATTGTAATATTAAAAAGCTTCCAAAGAAGTAGTCTATTTGGGAAGCAAGCAAAATTAAACCAGATGTTCAGCATGATTAATTGAGCTGAAATCAAGGCATGAATGGGAAAAAGAAGAAAAATAACTTTTTCGGAGAAATAAGTATAGCGATTTTTAAATTTTGTTGTCCTAAAATAGTCGATTATGCACACCAAAAATCGAGGCTAACTGTGGTGGGTATAACCTTTCTAAGATTTTTAAACCACTCTAAATGTAACGAACTGCCCCTTTTTAAAATTTGACTGATATTTCGCTTTGAATGTTACAAACTTTATATAAAGTACATAATGAAGATAAATGAAAAAATACTTTAATACCATGTACTATATTGATGGCAAATAGCACACTTAAGATGGAATAAGTCACCCGTAAATGTGAAAATTTCGTGTTTTCTCATATAATATATAAAAATAATTTTATTTTGGAACAAAAATTGCAAACTATCGCCAGAAAAGATAAGAATATAGAAAGTACAGGTAAGTAGGGAAATCACCCACAAAAATTAAAAAATACCATTTTTTATGAACAAAAAACTAATTTTCGATCTTCTTACGAACAGGGAACAGGGACAGGGATAGTTACAAACTATCCAGTTTAAATTTTACTTATATATTTCTAATTTATTTAAAAAAAAAGTTATATTAATTTAGTTTTAATATGTATTAAAAGATAGCAAAAAAATAATGCAATTCGTAGGTTAAGGTAAAATTTATACCATTCATAGGGAAGCGAGAGTACGAGGCTCTCTTCCACGCTCATGGATATGACTGGTATAAATGTGGCCTTACTGCATAGTTAGCCAGTAACACCCTCTCCGCGAGCGAGAGAAGTTTATGTGTTAGAAAAAATGATGCACTGTTTATAAACCTTCTTGACTATGATTACATTAAAGGGCATGTCAGTAAGAATAAATAATACAACTGAATTATTTTATGTTAAAAAAATTTATCTAAAAATTGAACATGTCTAAATTTTAAATCATTTCCAAAACGGATACACAATTAATTTGATCTCACCCAGTAAAACGACGAAACAAGTTCTCAAAGTAAACTTCGGATGACGACTGATTCGCGCAAGCAAGGTGCGAAAGGTTCCACACATACAAACACACACAAAACTTAAAGAGTGTGATTCATTACCAGAATAATCATATAATATACATACAAAATATCATATAATTCCACTTTGAACGCACCCTTAACCAAAACAAATGACCCCTTCATTAAAAATAAACAGGGTACTTTCGAACTAATAAACGTGTTTGGCTACTGCTTTACATAAAAATTGACGGTTAGTAAATGAAATTGTTCTAATCGAAATGCTTGAAATATTTGCAATAGAAGGTGTAAGGAGCTCAAAAACTGAATTTTTGTTTATAAAGAGAGGTGTCTGTTTACATTTTGTCGTTGGTTTTTCCGCTTTTCTGTACTTGTCCATTGTAAATTTTTATGACAATTGCTTTCGATTTGCAGAAAAATAAAAACATTTTTCGTGTACCATCCGAGGAAATATGCATTATTTACCTTTCGGGGTGGTTTATTTTACAATTTAGTACATGTTTTTTTAAAAATATTTTCCCATGCATCTTTATACGCATCTTCTTTAAAGATTGTTACGTTAAATAAGAAATCTATCATTATAATTTTTAAAAAAGTGTTTTTTTAACGATACGAGTTTCATAGGTCAAATAGTTTATTAACCAAACTTACAGGAGATCAAGCCCGAGCCGGGCGACGAAGCCAAGGAGCCTAGAGATAGCTGGTGATTTTCCTCGTAGATGAGGTCGTTGGGTACTTTTATGGATGGCGTGACGTTGCTGTGGTTTCGAAAGAGTTGGAATGCGATTAGGACGCGTATTGGGTACCGAATAGGTTCGCTTTTGGAGAGCACAAGACTGGCCTCTCGGGGATGAGGTTTTGGGTATTAGGACCGGAAGTGCTATCCCCACTCCTATTCCTAGACTCTAATTTTGCTTTCGTTTTTACTTTTCGTGCTTCTTTTATTTTCTTTGCTTTCTTTTTTTCTTCTTTATTTCTGCCTAATCTCTATTCCTCTAGCTCTTCTTTTTCTTGTAGCTTCCTTTGCGTATTATTCTTGTCTTATTTTTAATAATTTTTTTATTTCTTCTGATTCCCTTTCTTCCTTCTCTCTTTCTTGCTGCATTTTAATTTTCTTTAATACTTCTTTTAATTTTTTCTCTTCTTCCTGTTTTCGCATTTCTTCTTTTTGTTTTTTCTCTTTGAACCCTCTTCTTATTTCCTCCAGGGTTGGAAGTCCGTAATTAAATCTTTTTTCTTCCGTTACCTTTTGGATTC
>JAAAKG020086883.1:0-16525 GCA_010014905.2 Druon quercuslanigerum | reverse complement strand
ATATGATAGCCAATTATGCAAATTTCATTGCTTTTTTTTGTTTAAATAGTTCAATTTCAAAGATTTGTAACTGAAAAATATTTGATTGTGAACATGAAAATTATTTAATTTTAAAGTTATATAAATAAAAATTTATTTCAAATGTAAATAATAAAATTTATAGAATTTTTAAGTGTTAAACTTAAAACTTGCATAATGTTTAATTGTAAATTTGCAAAATTAACAAAATTTTAAATCTTAAATTATAAAGATTTACAACTTTACAAGTATAGAATTGGAAATTATTGAATTTTCAAGATTTATATTTTAAAGGTATGTAATTTTGAACCCTTTTTGGGACGATCAATTTCAAATACCTAAAATTTAAAATAATGAATTTTTTAATATTTAACATTGAAATGCCTTCACTTTTATAGATTTGTAATTGAAAATTATTTTCTTGTGAACAGTAAAAATAACAGCGTTGATTTATTTCTTGAAAATTCTTATAATTTTTTTACATATTGATTCTCTGGCTTGCGATTACAGGACGTGAAATGAAAAAAAAACATTGACACATCTTTGATACATTTTAAAAAAAAGTAACTTAGAATCAAACTGAGCAACTTATAAGTGGAGGACAGGGAAAATAAATTTTTCACTTATTTAATGCATGTTAAATATATTTGTTTGGAAAAAAGCAGTATCTCTCTTATTCTTTTGATCAGTGATATCAAAAAGAAGAAATTTACCAAATTTTGAGTTGACTGGCCATGCAACCTATACCTTATGTTTACTATTATTTTCTTTTTCTATATTTACGTAGCTATTAATAATTTTTTTACATAAAGTTTTTCAAGAAATTTATGATGCCGTGTGGGCTTTGCTCAGCTGTACCAGTCTTGAAACAAGCACCTGATGGTCCAAAACCGTGTTGCAACGAGGTTCAAGAAAAGAAGCTAATTCGTCCCTCAGATCTTCCAATTTATACTATCGACGAATGTACTAAGAATATTCCATGGTAAAGCGCAAGTAATTCATGATTAAATTCTGTTAAATTTGTCTCGCTTAAGACTGTTGAATATTAAAACCAGGTACTGCAAATTAAATGTTATAAAAAAAGAACAGAGTGTCCTTAAATCAGGGGAAATTGGGGAAAAGTCAGAGATTTTTATTGGTTAGGTAAAGTCCGGGATTTAAGAAAAATCTTGTAAAAGTCAGCGCTTTAATTAACTTTGATGGATCATAAATATGAAATTTTTAATTTGAAAACTCTTTTATTTCATTTATAAAAGAATATTTGTTAAAAATGTTACAAGATTAAGGATCTGGTATTTGAACATTAATGGTAAGAGAAAATGAAGGAAGTTTAAAAATGGAGATTTTCGACCATTCTGATATAATATTTAGGTTAGTGATTTATTTGCCTTTTATTTCTATTTCTGTTTTTTTTGCAGCTTCTTCCTCCTAATGATGTTTTGAATTGAAAATTTAACAATTTTGTTAAACAATCTTGGTTTTAGGATGGAAATTCAACGATTTTGGTAGAAAATCAATTTTTTGTTAAAAATTCATATTTTGGTATTGAAAATTTAACGAAAATGTTTCTTTCATGAAAATTTGTCCTTTTTTTAAAATCCATCTGTTTTAGTAGAAAAATTATATTTTTTAACAAAAGTGTAACTTTTTGGTTTAAAATTAATCTTTTTTTGTAGTCAACTCATCTTTTTTTTTTAATTTTATCTTTTTTGTTGAATTCAACTGTTTTTAATTTTTAATTAAAATAATATTTATTCATTGAAAATTCATATTTTTGGTTTAAAGATTCATCATTTTAGTTAAAAAATCATCTTTTTGGTTGAAAGTTTAACTAATTTGTAAAAATTTAACTATTTGGGTAAAAGTTCAACCACTTTATAAAAATATATTCGGTTTAGAATTACCTTTTTTTTGTGTTAACAATGCAACTGTTTGGTAGGAAATGAACTTCTTTTATTAAAAATTCTACCATTTGGTTGAAAATTAAAGTATTTGGATAAACCTTTTTCTCCTTTGGCTGAAAAATCTTTATTTTTTAAAAATTAGCCTTTTTTGTTAGAAAATTTGTTGCAAATTCTTTTTTTTTATTAATTTTTTTACGGGAAATTTAACTTTTTTATTTTTGGTTAAAAATTTATGTTTTTTAGTAGAAAATTCGACAACATATTTGTTTGAAAATTCGAGTATTTTCATCCACTTGGTAGTAAATTAATCTTTTTTTCTTCAATTTCAGCAATTTCCGTTTTAAAATTTATCTCTTGTGACATAAATTTAATATTTTTAGGTTGAAGTATCAACTGTTACATTTTTTGTTCAGAATTCGTCTTTCTCGATTAAAAATTCAACTATTTTTTTGAAAATTTCATTATTTTGTTTTAAATTAAAATTTTATAAATTTAAAAATCGATCTATATTGTTTAAAATATGTATTTCCATTTTTTGTAATATCAACCATCACATTTTTCGTCGAGAATTTATCTTTTTTCTGAACATTCAACTGTCTTATACAAAATTTAAATTTGTAAATTGAACTCTCGAATTGAAAATGCAACTAATTTTGGCTAAAGTTTAAACTTTGTTATTAAATATTCAACTGCTTTGTGAAGATTTGTCCATTTGCTCAAAAAATTCCTCCGTTAGGATTGTAAATTCATCTCCTTTAGTTCGAAATTCAACTGTATTAAAAAATCCAATTATTTGGTTGAAAGCAAATAATTGGATATTATTCAGTTTTTATCCTAAATATTATCATATTCCGTTTATAAAAAATAAAATGTTAAAAATGGCACCCAATTAAAATGCGGGTCTTCGAAGATGTATGGTCACGAAAAATGAAAAATTGATAATGTAAAGATCAAGGAAGTTTGAAAATGATGTTTTTCGGTCACCCTGGTAGTATCTTAATTAAGTTTAAGATTTATTTTCTTTTGTTGGACTATTAGTTCAGACATGTCAAATTTTCATTTTTCTATTTTTTGATTGAAAGAACGAATTTATCGCTGAATTTTTAATATCAAATTTTTGTAGAAAATTTTTAAAGTATCAGAGATTAATTTTACAGTGCATGCACTTTGTGGATTGCTTAAACAGTAAACATAGAAACATAGACAATTACGTGTTTCCTCAGAAATTATATTTATAATGGACAGAAATACAAAATTTCAGAAAGTTCGAAAAAAATTATTTAAAATTTTTTTTTGAGCTATGCGAATTTCTCCATCTATCCTTCTACCGAAGTTACTCCACTTTTTTCCAAAAATCCTTAAACTTGGGTAGCCTGAACCAATTTTATGCTGCATTCTTTAATTCAAATATTTTTGGAAAATTTTGAAAGTTTTAAATAAATTATTTTAAAGAAAATAATTGTATATTCAATCGAACTTTGTAGTAACTTGGGATAAAAAAATAAATTAAAATATTTCCTTAGAGTACTTCGGATCTTGCCGATTGTTTAAAAATAAATATAAAAATGTGTGAAATCACAATTGATAAAGTAGATCATTAGTAGTTTTGAGTGTTTAAAAAGCTTCATATATATTTCGATCGAGATAGTACGATATAAAAAAGTAAATTTTGGGATATGAAACACTCCACTATTTCAAAACAATTTTTTGGATAACATTGAAGGCAAGCGCAACACTCAAAATTAAACAAAAAATCAGTTTTTCTCATTTTTAATTTATATTTCAAACCCATTGTGAAACCCCCTTTTATTGACAAATTAAAAATGAAATAAAAAATGTTTTGAAATTTAGATTGAAAATGCGAAAAAACTGCTTTCCTTAAACTTTATGACCGTTGCGCTTGACTAAATTTTTTTCTTCAACTAGTGCTGTGTTTGATACCCAAAAAGGCAACTTTTCTATATTGAATCATCTCAATTTAAAAATAGCTATTTGCGACCTGCACAATTTGAAATATTGTAGGTTTCTACGTGAAAAATTAATCGCAGTTTCCATGGAAAAAAATATAAATATAGGTATTATAGGGGATTTTTATAAAATATGGGGAAAATAAGGGACTATTAACTGTGATCCCTATAATTTTTTAAATACTCCAATTTTATCTACTCTGATTGTCTTTCGTTAATAGTTTAATGGTTTAATATTTCAGTTGAACTGTAAATATCGTATCGAAATTTTCTTTCCACAAAATATTCACTTTTTTCATTTCAACGATTTTTTAGTGCTAAAAATGAAGACTGTGGGCCTTCTGTCCTGGAGCAGGGTTTTGGAACTATTAGAAGAAGTTTCATGGGTGTTGTTTCACAATATGAACTAGTAACTGATACCGTTAGCAACACTATCAGCACAGGAAAAGAACATAGCGCGTGTGAGTGAAAGAAAATTATGAAATTAAATTAATTTCGATCCTTATTCTTCAACTTTTGAATTGATCAAACTTGACCAAGAATTAAAATGACCGATGTCATATGTTTTGACTAACAAATTTTTTTCATGAATTTAGTTTGCTTGAATGTTTATTTGAAGTATTAAAAAGTTAAATAAATTGTTTTAAACTATATCTTGGGAACAAATTGACATTATTTAATTTTCTTTGCGGTTTCTTCTATTGAAATGTACACTCTATCATATTTAAGTAAAAAAACTTAATAATTTTTGTAAATTACCAGAATGGCGTGAATGAAAAAAAAATAACTATAATTTGAATTTTCTCAAAAAGGCCACCTTTAAATTTTTTCTTGATTTTTTTAAAATTCATAGCAGTATGAAGGAGATATCTTCTAAGTTTCGTCCTCACAAAACTATTCCTACATAGAGGAAAACTATTTTTTTTAAATATTAAATAAATTGGTTCAAATATCAATTTCTTTTTTTGAACTTCCTTGGTTTTGTATCTTAAAGGTGCTAAAATGATTTATTTACAACAAAAAAACATCTGAAAATGCATAAATGTCAGAGTTTTTAGATTTAAAAAAAAACAGCAAAAGGCAAACGTCGTAGTGGAACGAAATTAATCAAAATCATGAATTTTCTCATTTAAAATCTAAAAAACATGATATTTCAAAATTCTGTAACTATGTTTTCGTAAGTAACGGAACATTTAACGAAATTTTCGATACTTTCACGTAATCACATATTGAATTAAAAAAAAAAAAATTACGGAATTTTCCGAAATTCGGTATAAATTACGAGATTGCAACGAAATTTTCGTAAACATACCTAAAATTGCGAAAAAAACTGATTATTTTTTGTATTAAAAGTTTAAAAGTTTTCAATCTGTATTTTCATAAAATTATCTTAAATTTGCGATACTTGTAACCTAAATTTCTTAAATTTTCCTAAATGTATCATCGGGATAAGATAATTTTTCTAACAATAAAATCGAAATGTTGCAAAATACCGAAAATATAATTACTAAAGCAGAAAATTTTCGCAACGTGAAAGTTTGGGAAATTTGTAATTAACAACAATTAAACCACCCAAAATGTTTAATAACCAAATTGAAATATTCTGATAGTAAAAGTTAACGGAATGATAAAAATTCAGAAATGCTCGTTGACGAAATTACATAATTATTCAAATTTCCGAGATTAAAAATGTCTCGAAATTCATAAATTCCCAAATTTACAAATTCCTGAATGATCAAATTCACAAAAAAATTATATTTAATATTTTCATCGGTTCAAGTAATGTTTTATTTTACAAATATACACGTATAGTTTAAAATTTTGAGTAGCTCTTATGCATTCAAATATATGCACTATTCTCGATATAAAATATTATTCTAATAGATGAAAAATGTTAAATTAATTTTTTTTGGGGAGGCTCAAAGTATACTTTTTTGATGTTTAATAGTTTAAATATTTTACTAATTACGCGAAGTAGAAGTTTAGAAATGTGAAATATCTGCATTTTTCTAGTTTCATTTACTTTTACTGTCAAAATATTTCAATTGTTTAAATAAATATTTTCGGTATTTCGAAATTTTCTAGTGTCTTTGAAACATACAACTATTTTATAACAAAATAAATATTTCAATATGAGGGAATAGTTTAACGAGAACGAAACTCCCAGAATATCTCCCTCATATTACTATGAATGAAAAAAAGAGTCAAAATAAAAATCAATGGTGGCTTTTTTGAGAAAATGCATTTTTTAATTTTGTTTGAAAAATGTACCCCCAGATCGAACTTTTTATAGAAAATTTTCATTAAATTATCCAAATAAATACGTGTCTTTTATTTTGCTAAGAGTCGGGTTGTCCAATTTTATATGAACATCAAATACCCAGTCGATATTAATCAATTATAAAAAGAAATACATAGATTCTTTTTGTGTTATCGTAGGAGAATTTGTCTTTTATATCTATATCAATCTGTCTTCAAAAAATATAATAAACCTATCAAAATTAAAGATTGTACTTGTGATCCATGCCAGTTCTCGTCGATTATCTTCGAGACGACCCAAGTCCTCTGCCGCGGATTGGTGCGATTACTATTGGAGGCTTGCTAGGATTTTTATTAGGAATTCGAGGAGGAAAATTCAAGAAATTAGTTTACACCAGTACCGGTTCTCTATCCGTTGCTGCCTTCATTTATCCTGCTCAAGCGCGAGATGGATTAGATCTAGCAAAACATTACACGAATATTGGCTATAACTTTGTTTATGGTGGTAAGGAACTAATAAAAAACAATTTTCTGAGCGAACATTCTTATAAAAATATTGTTGTTACTTAATATTCAATATCTTATTCAGAAAAAGAACCTCCGCTTCCTCAAAAAGAAATTCCTCCAGATTGTTGACCTTCCGAAAGAATCTAGTCCTTAATTCGGAGAAATGAAATTTAATTGGAAATTAACACGTGACATATTTCCTCTCCCTTAGTCCTCTAGTAAATTTTGTAAACTAAGGCACTTTGTCTAGAGGCAGAATCACCACCGTAATATTTTGTCTTTTTTGTTATCCTAATTTTGTAATTTCAATGTTTAAACCTGCCAAATTGATCATTTTGTATTTTTGTTAGTTAAACCCGGAGACTCAAATCAATTGGAAATTCACTGGCCAGAATTACCAACTTCTTTTTCGGAGGTTGGAGATTTAGTTGTTGATGTTGGTTCCTCTGCCGCTTGCACTGTCGTAAATTGGACGACTAAAGCTGTAGATGCAGTAAAACAAAAAGAGGTACTTTTCTGATAAATTCTTTATTAATCCGCTAGAATGCTCTGTTTTATATTATAATTGCGATCCAGATAATTCGCAGTACCTCAGCTCAAAAATTAATGTATTGAAATTTTAATTATTTGTTTCGATATCCTCTTATTCGAAAATTTAACAATTTTCTTGAAAATGTGTTTTTGGGTTAAAAAATCAACTATCTTGGTAGAAAATTCAACTATTTGTTTAAAAATTAACTTTTTTGTTGAAAATTCTTGTTTTTGTTAAAAATTCAACTATTTGGTTGAGAATTCATGTATTAGGTTCAAATTTCATATATTTTGCTGAAAATTAGTTTTTTTTCGGTAAAAAAATTATTCTTCTTGGTTAAAAATTCCACTTTTTGGTTAAAAAATGAGCTAATTTGTTGTAAATTAAACATTTTTAAAAAGATTTTTTTTTTGATAAACAGTCAACCGTTTTGTTTGAAATTCTTTTTTATTGTTATTCTAGTTCAAGGTTTATCCTATGTTCACAATGACCTTTTTCTGTTGAAAATTCATGTTTTTGGTTAAAAAATCAATTATTTGGTTAAAAATTAATCGACTTTATAGAAAATTGAAGAATTTTGCGAGTAATTTTTTGTTGTTGAAAAGTCAACTGCTTTGTTGACAATTCGTGTTTTTAGTTTTAAATAGATTTTTAAACTCAACAATAAACTATTCTAGATAAAAATTCATCTTTTCAACTATTTTGTTGCCAATTCACTATTTTCTTGAAAATTGATGTTTTTTTTGTAGAAGATTTAATTATTTCGTTAAAAATTAATCTACCTTTTAGAAAATTTAACAATTTTGTGTCATTTTTGTTGTTAAAAATTCGTTTATTTGGTTTAAAAAAGGAACTACTTCGTTAAAAAATCTAACTATTTGGTTGACAATTACCTTTATTTACTTGAAAATTCGACTTTTTCGATAACAAATTATTCGTTAAAAATTAAATAGTTTTATTGCAAAATAAACATGCTTTGTTTAAAAGTAAATTGATCGTTTAAAAAGTATCATTTTTGGTTAAAAAGCGAACTGTTTTGTTGAAAATTCATGTTTTTGGTAAACATTCAACTATTTTGTTGAAAATTTGTCTTTTATATTTGATAACAAATTAAAATCTGTGTTGGTTGAAATATCAGCTATTGCATTTTTCGTTGAAAATGCATCCCTTACGGTTAAAAACTAATCTATTTTGTAAAAATTCAATAATTTAGTCACTTTTTCTTGGTTAAAAATTCATCTTTTGTGTTAAAAATTTAGCTATTGTGTTGAATAGTTTTTTGAAGTGGTAATTAATTTTTAACTCAAAATTGAAGGATTCAATTTTTGATGGGAAATTTGTCTATTTTAGTTGACAATTCAGGTTTTTCGTTGAAAATTGGTCTTTTTGGTAGAAAATTAACCTTCTAAGTAAAAAATTCAACTATTTGATTAAAAGAAATCCTTTTTGGTTCAAAATTCGCCGGAGTAATCTTAAGTAATTCTTTATGCAGAGGTAACGAGATATAACCTGGAGTAATCCACCTCCACTGTACCACATTTTTAGAAGTTGTTGCGTCCCTGCAAATTATTATATAGTCTACTTTTAATATGTTTCTTCAAACATTAAGTTGGATTTTTTTCCAGGCGCAACCCGAAGAACCAACGTCCAAACCGAAGACAAGTTAAATCTAAAGTCGCTAGTAGTCGAACAGCTGAAAAATGTATAAACATCTAAGTATTCGCAAATATCAGTATACATACAAATAACGAATCTTTTCGATCAGTATGTAAGAATTATTGACGATTTGTTAGACACAATCCTTCAAAATCCAATGTTTGAATAAGAGTTAGAATAAAACATTAAAATATCACTCATGTTACTTTTATTTTATAATTTTTACATGAAAAACTAACCAAAAGTAGGAAATGTCAAATAAAAAGACCTGGGATTATTCGTAATGTTATATTTACAACATTCATTCCATAATTTTTTTTAAAAACAAATTGTGAAACGTTTAGGTAGCGCAACAGTTAAAAGATTTCAAATATTCTTTTTGTACGTGAAACATATGCGTATGAAAATGTAAATAACTTTTTCTATCTAATAAGAAAGTATATTCTAATGATTTCTTAACCATCCTATTGCAAATACCTATACGATGAACCATTTTACAAAAAAAGATATTAAAATGTTTGAGTGATTACAAAGTCTTAATATAGCAATGATCACAGACATACAGAAACTATCAATATTTATCTGATTTTTATATATCTGTGTCCACTTGGACGTGCGCAAAATAAAGTCTGGTTCTCCCACTAAAGGCCCTTCGAAAGTTTGACATTTACATTCTTACAGAAAAGAACCTCCCTGTATTTTCACTGCCTATAATAAAATAAAAGATCGCATTAAAATCTTTCATAGATGAAATTAAAAATCATTTTCAAAAAAAAGAAGACAAGATGCGCTTAAGAAAAAAAATGTACTCTATCGAAAACTTCATCCAATAGAAACTGACTTCTCAATTATTAATAGTTATCCTCGATTATTAAAACTGCTCTAATCTGCAAAATTTTAGCCTTGAAAACTTCGACTTCCTTCAAGAATTACCAATCAAAGAGCCTTGGAAGATTTTATTCCTGATACAGGAAATCACTAATTATAATCGAGGAGTCAAGTGCAAATATCAGTTTTTTTCCCTGGAATAATATTATTAGTAATTTAAGTATTAATATATCAATAAATTAGCTTACAATAAATAACAATCTAAATATTACCTACACAATTCGATACTCGATTTTAATTTTAGATTCAAATATTCCAGCGTACGCGGCAACATCTTTTTACAAATAACTAACATAAAAGTTCTATTTTATAACATAGAGGTTAAGCTCATCGACAACCGACTGTTAATCTACATAAACTGAAAAAGTCTTTTGAAACTGAAGAGGTTCCTTTGCTGCTTTGCACACGACTCCTCGTTCAAATCGAAAGGCTGCAATATCAGAAATCGAAGCATATTTATCGTAACATCCTTTCAGCCTTAAAAATGCGCCTTTGACGGAAATCATTCTTTTCGTCACTTAATTTTGCGCTTCACGTCGAAAAACGATACGAATTGTTAAACCCTCAAATGCACCGGATCTACTAATTCACCTAACAGTTTTCCTAAAACAAAACAGAATAAATGTTCCCAATTCTTACTTGCAAAATTAACATTCCAATGGAATTTTTATGCCACTGGAAAAAACTAGATTTTGCAAAAATTAACAAATTTTCTCGAGTGTGCAAGCAAAAACAAAATAAAATAAATAATCAAGTTTCTCAATTTGGCACACTTTGTATTCGAGGGCTCTGATTATGACGCTGAATGTACGTAAAAGTACATTTACGTACGTATGTAAAATTACATATTTCATGCTATGCACTGAGATTATATCTACAAACTGTTCCTAGGGGATGGAGAAACTTATCTAAGCTGCCGCATTACCGATTACAATTAGATGATGAATACATCAAAGTTCCCTTGATTAAAATCTAGGCGTTTGCACAAATCACATCGTTACCATAATATATTCAAATGCTGGAAGTTGTTCTGTACAAGACATTTTCTATCGTCCATGACTCGAATATTCTCATCACGAGCAGGCTTGTTGCATCTCTGCTTTGGCGGCTTTTAATGCTGTAAAATTAAATTGAGGGGTTATAGTTTTGTTCTCAATTGTCAATGCAAGTTACCAATACAGAAAAAATTCAGAAATTACAGCGCAAAAAATTTTAAGTAAGAGGAAATATCCTCATTTTTTTCACGAATAAGGGAAAAGATTTAATATCTATTTGTACAATTAGCAAAAAAAGATTAAATTCTTTTCTAAGAAATTATATAGTTTTCACAAAATTTTAAATTTAAATGATTTTTTCCATTAAGGTTTTCACATTTTTCCAAATCCAACTTACGTTTACACGAAACGGGATATCTAGTTTAAAAGTTAGGAATTAAATCAGAAGCAATAATGTGAAGAAAAAAATTGAATTTATTTTTTTCAATTGGACACAAGTATTTTTTCGATTTTTAAAATTCCTTCATTAATAATTGAATCTTGATATGTATAAGTATAATTAAATATTTCTATTCAAGATTGTCTATTTCATCCTTACTATAATTAATACTTTTAGTAGCAATTCTAATTCAAAGCTAAAATTAACTAGAAATAAAGATTATCACAAAGATTTAAAAATGCACAAAGACAAATGTTTACACATAAATAGTTCTACAAATGTTTGAAACGAAATATCTTGGAATTCTTTGGAATCTTTTACAATTAAATAAAATCTTTAAAATCGTAAAAATTCATTAAAATATGTAGAAATCATTTGAATATAAATTGAATAAAAACTATTAATCAAATTTATCTAAAAATAAATCCGTTTAAACAAAATGCACGTGTTGCATCTCTGGATCTTTATTTTATAATATTAAGAGTTCTACATTTTTTTTACCGAGTTACATAATTTAAGAAATGATTAATTCTAGTTAAGAAAATATGCTGGAATAAACTTTGACTTTCGTAATCTTAGTATCTTCATAGATTCAAATATTTTTTACGTATCTGGAGATCTTAACTGTTTTAATATTTCATCAATCTTTACATTAATTAAATATTATATGGAATGTATATACATATTAAAAGAAACAATATTTACATCTTTTAATAAATACGCTTAAAGGACCCTGCACCAAATAAATGGGAAAAAAGGTCCCGGAAGAATTTTTAAAGTTTTTGATATTTTTAGTTAATGCTCTCCTGATCAAAAAATCCTTATGGCAAAAACTCAAACTATGGATAGTTATTGCGCTACGACAAACTTAAAGTTAAATTTTTTGGTACATATTTTTAACTGTGGAGTGAAATATATCACAGACTTGCTTTCCAGCCTTTGCATTGCTCTCGTGCAAGTTAATGCAGAAAAAGAATTGCACGGATAAACAATGCTATTTAATCGCGCTGGAAGTGATAAGTGCTAAGAGGTGTTTGTATTCCTAAATCGGTTATAAAAATAGCTAATTGACAAACGCTACTTTCGCTTGAAAGATTGAATCCTAAGTTCGTCGCAAAGCGCTTATGTTGAATGGCCAGACAAAAAAATCGATACCCAGCTTTGCAATTTGGCACTGATCAACCAGTTTATGTCAAGTACTCTAAAGCACCTCTTACAGTATTCTCCTTTTGTGCCAACGCTTCCATCCTAAATTTCAACGCTAAGCGTTTAATAAAAGCACTCCGACGAAAAAAAAACACCTAGCGTTGCTATTTGGCTTTGATTCGCCAATTTTAATCAAGTAGTCTAAAACACCTTATAAGCAACACTTATCTCGTTTTTACGCCAGTTCAAGTCCGCAATAACCATTGAAAACAGCATCGCGGGGGGTTGATTTTGTGATTTACTTACATACTTACCTTTTACTTAACGCTGAAGTTAAAGTCGGAGCGCTGAAATGAGATAAGCATTTCTTATAAGATGTTTCAGGCTGCTTTATTAAAACTGGCAAATCAAAGCCAAACAGCAACGCTGGGTTTTTGTTGTTATCTGAGTATTATTAAACGCTTAGCGTTGAAAGTTAGGATGGAAGCATTGGCACAAAAGGAGAATACTGTAAGGGGTGCTTTAGAGTGCTTGACATAAACTGGTTGATCAGTGCCAAATTGCAACGCTGGGTATCGATTTTTTTGTCTGGCCATTCAACATACGCGCTTTGCGACGAACTTAGGATTCAATCTTTCAAACGAAAGTAGCGTTTGTCAATTAGCTATTTTTATAACCGATTTAGACAACCAAACACCTCTTGATAATTGAAATCGAATTTCGCATTTAAGCTAGATAACATGCAATTATATGAACGCTTTGCGTATGGCTTAACGCTACCGGTTTTCACTTCCAACGCAAATATATCGAATTGTTCGTCCGTGCAATTCTTCTTCTGCATAAAGTTGCACAAGAGCAATGCAAAGGGTGGAAAAAAGTATGTGATATATTCCACTTCACAGGTAAAAATATGCACCAAAATCTGACTTTTAAATAGTCGTATCACAAAAACTGTCCATATTTTGTGTATTTGCCATAAGGATTTTTTGACCAGGAAAGCATAAACTAAAAAATGTCAAAATCTTTAAAAATTCTACCGGGACCTTTTTACAATGTATTTGGTGCGGGGTCCTTTACCGAACTGTCAAAATATGGTTTTATTGAACCGCCACATGGCAGTAGCATATTTTAGTTTTTAATAGAATAATTGTGTAGATGTAAAACAATTGTATTTTCAAACATCTTATAGTTACAGAGAAAAAGGGGAAACGATGAACAACTATTAATATTTGAAATTAGAATATTAATAGATTTTCAAGAAATAACACATAAATAAAAATTTTTAATTTCAAACTTGGGAAAATTTTAAACGATATGAATGAAAAGTTCTCTAACTATTAAGACCTTCATTAATAAATTATATAATTTTAAAATATTTAAATTCGAAATCAATCCACTTTTTATAGTTAATTTCAAAAGTATTGCATTGTAAATGCTTCCCAAAGTAAAAAGATTAAACGCTGCTAGGCTTGAAATAATCATACAAAATTGCAAGATGTCAAATTTTTAACGTTCCGAATTAAACAATTAAAAACTGAAACTCTTCAAAGTAAAAATTCTCTAATGCAAGTCCTAAAAATTAAATAAGTCTTTAAAATTAAAAAATTAAACATTAGAATTGCTTTAAACTGTGAAATTTCTCACTGGAATCAAATATATTTTAAAGAATTTCTGTGAATTTTCTGCGACAAAAAATTTAATTATATAGGACGCAAAAATAGATTTGAATGAAATTTTGAAATAAAATTTATAATATAGTATTTAAAAATTGTTTTGATATTGTATTTAAAATAATCTGTCAGAATAAAAAAAGTTTTTAAAGTAATATTATGCACTGTATGGTCATACTAACCTTCTCGTTCCCGTCGCTTTAATTTTTTTCGGCGCCTATCAATTCCTGCCAGTTCAACTTTCAGTAAGTTGTAAGTTTTCCTTAGCTCGCTAAGTTTTTGTTGCAAAACAGCTATTCTTTGACTGCCATCCCACTCTGGATCTGTTTTAATGTGAGAAAATATATAATTGTTAGTAAAGACATAATTTAAATTGTAATCAGAATGTCCAGCAGACGGATTAGTTTAAATCCTGGATAATTTCCCGGTTTCTCCTCAGCAAATCGTTAATTTTGCTCTGTCTATTAAGAGGAGGTCAAAGAACGTACGTGATTTCAAATTTTTAACAAAGAATTCTAAATTTTTTTTTAGAGATTTCTGATTTAGAACAGGGCAGTTTGGAAAAGAATTATAATTCTCAGTTCGAATATCAGATCATTTTTGGACATAAGAATTACAATATTTACGGCGATTCCCTATCTTAGTCTAAATTACAATTCTTAATGGAAAATTGCCTCTTCCAAAGTGATAATTATATTTCTTTACGTAAATTTCCTGTTCCAAGTCACAATTACATTTATTTTCAAAAATACCCTGTTCCAAAATGCAAATTATTAATAAAAAAAAAGTTTAAACTCAAACAAGTTCTGATTTGGAACCAGGAATGCTCAAAATATGATGAATTCTGACTTGGAACAGGATTTTTTTTGTAAATTACGTTTTTATAAATCAGAATTAAAATCATTGTCCAAGATTTCCCGTTTCATGAAAAAAATTGCTTGTTTCAAGACTTGGAGCAGGGATTATGTTTAAAATTGTCTTCTGCAAGAGAATTTTTTTCTCAAAAGTTCCCTATTTCAAGTAAAAGTATAATTCTATATGGGAACTCCCTGTTTCAAAATCAAAATGGCAATTCTGGACTTCAACCCCCTGTCCAATTTGCACACACATATTTTTTTAAGTGTGTTCTACACTAAAATCATATTTATTTCCGGGAATCCCCTGTCTCAACTCAGAATTATAATTGTCTTAAAAAATTCACTGTATCAAATCAGAATTAGAGTAAATAATTATGAAACCCCTTTCAGACTTCACAACCTAAAATGTTATCAAAACGAGGAAATTTGGATTCTTTCTACCAAAGTTGGGGAATATTAGGGGAATAAATTCTTTTTAATAAAATTATTGTGTGTACCACATTCAGTTCAATATGAAAAAATTTGCAACAAAATATTTCATTTTTAAACCAATGGATCAATTTCCAAAAAAGAAAAATTACAACTAAATAGTTAGATTCTCAACCAAAACCGATCAATCTTTAACAAAGAATCACATTTTTAACACAAAAGACGAAATATCTACCAAAAAAGATACATTTTTAAGTCAAAAAACTAATTTACTATAAAACACATGAATTTTTAACCCAAAAATATAAATTTTTTAATAGATAGTTGAATTTTCAACCAGAGATTAATTTTCAACCACGAAGAAATATTTTCAACGAAATACGTGCATTTTCTGATAAAGAAGAGCGATATTCAATCAAAACTAAAATAGGTTAATTTTCAACAAAAAATAATTGTCAACAATAAAAACCGAGCTTCCAATAAAATAGTTAAATGTTGAACCAAAGAAAAAACCTACCAAAAAAACTATTTTTTAACAAAGTGGTTCAAAATTCAACGAAGTCGTTGATTTTTCAACCAAAATAGATGAATGTTCAAACAAAAAAGATTTGAATTTTAAATAAAATTCGACCAACAAATACCAATTTTTAACGAAATACTTAAATCCTTAACCAAAACAATTTTCAACAAAGTAGTTGCATTTTTAACAAAAAACGTGAGTGGTCTACCAAAAGATATGAATTTTCAACCAGAATTGAGTTTTCAAGCTAAAAAGTCGGATGTTTTAAATTTGTGAATGATTGAATTTATAATCGAAAGGGAAAAATTTTCTATAAAAAAAACAAACGAATGAACAACAAAATGTTGATCTTTCAACGAAAACAGATGCATTTTCGAAAAAAGACGATTTTTTAACCAAAAGAGATCAACTCTAAACCAAACATATAATATTAAACATTCCAACCAAAAAGCATTATATTTCAACCGAAAATAGTTAGATTTTATTTTTGGGTTCTACTAATTTAGTATGGGTTTAACCCTTAAATGCCACACGGGGTCCATTGGACCCCATGGCTTTTTCAATCGCAAATATTTCTATAATGCATGCTTCAAAAAAATTTCTTGGTACCACCTATCGTTAGTCTGAATCCTGGAGTACGCGTTGCTATGATGACGAAAGATCAGTGACCTAACAGGTGCCGAGGAGGTTGGAGGGTAGTAGGCGTGGGGTCCATTGAACCCCCGTGTGTCAGTTACG
>JAAAKG020086872.1:0-16525 GCA_010014905.2 Druon quercuslanigerum | reverse complement strand
TTGTTAAGTTATTAATACAGTATGTATATAGTTGTATATAGTGTAAATAAATTAAGGGATGATAATCTGACTGGCGAACTCTACGTGGTGCATCCTGGGCAAACATGAAATTAGTTTGGCGTGTGTCAGCAGTAAGCAAAAAGAAGTATTACTTGGGGTAAATTTATCTTATAGGGGAAGCCACTTGCCTCCGCAATATGGATCACATCCGAGCGGGAGCACCTAGACCATGCTTATCCTGCTACGGCTTTTACCGGCATTAATATAAAATTCAAAAATGAAAACAGGGTACGCGAGGATGGAAAACTGCAGTTTGGCTATCTACTGACCAGTGGCTGAGGGAAGTCAGTGTAAATCTGAATTTCGAGATTTTCATAACTGTGTCTGTAGCAGCAGAATGCAATAATATCTCCCTCTGCTTGTCTAATTTCAGGCAGCCATTTTACCAATGATTAAAAGCTTTATATACCTCTATTTCATTACAGGATCCAGTGCTTCCTTCATTCCAATACGTCCAGATTTTGATATACCTGAACACAGTGCAATTCATATACGGATACCAGATTCCCCATACATAACTGCAGAGCTCACAGAGGTTCCAATTGCTACAGGAGATCCACGAACGCATGTCGAACTAAAACTCAATAATGGCCAAACATTCGCCGCATTGCTCCGAACTAACCACGCATTTGTTGCAAGAGCAAGTTACGAGTGTTACATAACAAGACCAAACCAGGGTGCTTTAGAAGTATTACTTCTACCCCCTCCAAACCCTCTGGGTGAGATTTCCCGTGTTCTTTTGACAGTGCCGCAACAATCTTACATGGTTTTCTTAGGAAGGCTACAAAACGCACATAGCACTCCTGCGTGGTATGGTTAAGAAAGTTGTACTTTGGGTCGACGAAATTCACTTTGTCAATTTAATCGCATAAAACACATATATTATCTATATAATTATTGATTTTTCTATAATCTATGGTATATATGTGTTACAGGTAAAGTATGTAATTGAATACTTATTACATACATTGCCTAGGCATTCTGCATAATTCCTAGGCATTATATATGAGGCCCGGCATAAGACAGGTTATTGGTTCCAGACTTTGTTTTGCAGGAACATTTAAAAAAACCTTGACCAGTAAAAAATTATAAATACTATCATCAATTATTAATTCGCAATTTATACCAGATGGTAACGTGTTTTAAAATAAAAGCTCATTAAATTCTAAAAATATTTGTGACAGTGCAATTATTCTCATAATTATTTGTACCACTTATTATTTAATAAATAAAGTTTACATTTTGATTTCAAAAGTGCCTTTTTTCAGAATTTCCGTTTTTAAAAAAAATGTCTTAGATCAGTGCAAAAATAGGATATTCCAAATGTAACTGTATGTCTAAAAAAAAGTTTTTGAAACTCATTTATAATAAATTCAATACTTTAAATTTTACTGAACTGTCATCGGAATAATGTATATTCATTAGCGGCTTTTTGTCTGAAATTATTTACAATGCATGAGCAATTTTATTTACGAGTTTTTACTGCTAATTATTGTTTTTAATATCAAATTTTTATTTAGAGAGAACCAATAATGAATTAAATTTAAAGTAAATAATTGCTTTAGTAATTTTTTATTATTTGTCACTATATTCGCCCAGAATAATGCTAGAAAGTTGCATTTCATCCTAATATTGTTTATAACTTTCTTTATTTATAGTAGAGAATGTTTTTTTCTAATTTTTATCTCTTTATCCACTTTTTACATATGCATTAATTATTACCTAAATCTAATTACAAAGTGGATTATTAGTCGGAAATTTTAGAAACAACTGCAACTATCCAGCATTACTATAGGCAAAGATATTATTAAAAATAATACCACATTTTTTAAACAATTATTTCTATCAACTTGATTAATTCATTAAGTCACGCTGATTAAAGCTTTGAAAATAAGTAAAAAAATTCGGAAAAACCGAGTTACGAACTCTATTCATAAATAGCGCTAAAAACTCGCAAAACCCAATTTTAATATATAAGATTTTCTGGGGCCCCGTAAAACAGACTTCTGGCACTGATGTTTAAAAAATCAGTTTTAATTCCTATTCAAGCAAATGAAGAATAGAAGAGAACAAATTTCAAATGCATTTTAAATTATTTCTCAAAAACTAAGAGATACGCTTGTTATATTTGAAGGGCTCGTAGGGCTTATTGTAACTAATGGGTCTTATTATGAATAAGAAAAAATATTTTTTTATATCTTAAAAATTACAATAATAGTAAAAGTTCAAAAGAACGCAGAAATTTCTGAAATGTTAAGTATTTATTACACATTTTGCCTGGTCTATATTTGGCATTATATATAATGCCTAGGGATTATATCTATTGCCGGATTACATACTTTGCCTGAAACGCGCGCATACGCACATATATGTATATATATGAGTCAGGTCAGCGAAATTCGTGAAATCGCTGCGCACGCATGTTACGGATTTCCCGCCGATTATTTACATGAAAGTATGCTATGAAAGTAGACGGTTTACCAAGTTTCAGGCATTCGAGAAGGCATTCAGGCAGTCTTTAGCTAATTTTATAATATAAATATATAATATAAAATATATAATTTAAATAATTATTGCTCTGTGCATACGATCCAATTGTATAAAAGCATTATGACAAATTTGTAAATTAACGTTGAATTAATATTGAAAAGAATGAGACCTTGTGGATCAAAATTGATCAAGACTGAAGGGCTTTAGAATTTTTTGTAAATGGCGCTTTTTTCGAAATTTCGAACTTCTAGGTGCTTTCAAATCTTACCGTTTACACAGAATCAGCTAAAACTTAGTGAATCGTCTTCTTTCATAGAATACTTTCACATAAAAAATCAGCGGCGAAATGCATGACATGCGTGCGCATTGATTTCACGAATTTCGCTGACCTGACTCATATATATTAGTAGTTATTAAGAGAACTGTTAATAAGGTTCTTTTATTGTAAGATTTTATGATTTAAAATTTTAGGTTATAATGCTCTACAACGAATGTGTATTATGTGAATTTTAAAAATATCTGGATTGTAATATGTCTCAATTATACACAAATAATATTTATTCCTGAATAAATACATTACTGTTTGAAAATTACTCGTCTTTAATTTGATTTCAATCCACTATCCACACTTTTTGGTTATGTTTTGTTATATTTGCCGTTTTTAACAGTGATATCTTTTTTATGTTAGTTTTATTATTCTCTGGTACGAATACCTTGTTACCTGAAAACGTCTGCAACAGGAATCTTGACCTGGAAACATCTCAGTATGTATGGATTTTTATAATACAATTTATTATTATTTGTACTATTATAAGAATTAAAAAAATGTAAGAATCATGAAATTTAATATTTAACAATCTTAATCTAAAAGGGTGATATTTTTAACTCTCTGTCGAGTTTTAATATAAAATTTTTGCTTATTTCCGCCAATGCGACTTAAGATAAAATCACTAAAATTACCAAAAATTAATTAAGAATAATTATTAATTACTGTACTGATAAATGTTACATCATACATTTTTTTAATAACTTGAATTAGACCTGAATTACAGAAAATTGATTGTGAATTTAAAGTAATTTAAGTTCATGAATCACACCAGTCATTATTTTATTTATTATTAAAGAATAATAAAATATAATTCTAGAGCGCATCTTAATTTCAAATAGACCCTTAGAATAATATAACCGAATTTTATAATTTATAATTTTATAATTTTATTTTAAATTAAGTTAAAATTTTTCCGATTTTATTAAATTTAAAAATTCTTATTTAAAGTAGTCATTTAATTTAAAAAAGAAAATATAGGATTCAAGTAAAAATATAACTTTATTTATAACATAGGATCCTTGAAAAGTATCGTTGTCTCCAACTGCCGATAAAATAAAAAAAAATGTTAGTCAAATACATACATTTTAAATTAAAAAAGATAAATTGTCAACCAAAATTGAAACATATCAATTTTTAAGTTAAAAAAATGAAATTTCAGTTTAAAAATTAATTCTCAACAGAAGATAAATTTTTAACTGTTCTTCCGAAGCTACTCTCATGAAATTTCTTAATTAGACAAAAGTTCAAAAAGTTGAGTCATTTCCAAAAATATGAAATTTTTGTTTTTAAGATATCTGTAAGTTTAAGCATTTTTTTAGTACATTTGAACAAGATTTACAAATTATCTTGATGAAGTTTTTTAATTGAACACAGATTATCGAGCGCGCTGTGATTACTCATAGGTTTAAATCACACTTTTCGATTTAACTTATAATATTTATAATATTTAAAAAAATGACCTTAAACTGTATGCGTTGAAGTTACGAAAACAAGCGTGAAGCGCGAAAGCTTATCCGCGCGCTCTAGGCGCGCTCAAACTTGGTGCGCAGCGCGCAAAGGAGAATGTGCCCGCGGAGAAAGCACATTTCTCATTATAAATTTATATTTTATAGTTGAAAAATAAAATATTTGAATCAAAATTCATGCACGTTATTGTGGTAAAAAATAACCTTCTTGTTCTAAAAAATCATATTTTTTTTAATTCCTTTTTTTGGCTGAAAATTAATATGTACGGCTAAAAATTTAACTGTACAGCTTTTGATTTACGTTTATATTTTACGTTTATCTGCAAGCTTGATAATTCACCTTTTTTGTTGAAAATTCGTTTATCGGTAGTTTAAAATTATTTATTATAACTGAAAATTTAAAAGTTCGATTTGTTGTAAATTTTTTTTTTCTTTGCTGTGGAAAATAATCTTTTTTTGTTCAAAGTCAGTTCTTTTTTGGTTTAAAAATTACTTTGCATGGCAGGATAATTTAACTTTTCCTGTTTTCATAGTAAAATATACTTTTTTAGTTGAAAATTGATCTATTTACTTGAAAATCGTGTATTTTTTTAAAAGATCTTATTTTCAGGTAGAGTTGATAATCTTCTTGGTTCGAAATCGAACTATTGTGTTAAAAATACGTTCGTTCCAGATGCAAATTCAGTTTTGAACTGCAAATTAAACTATTGAATTTTTAATTATAAATTTATCTTTTTGAGATTAAGATCAAACTGCTTGTTCCAAAACATATTTACTTCGTTAAAAATTCCTCGTATTTGTTAGAGAATTGATCTTCTTGCCTGGAACTTGGTTTTTTTATTTTTTGATTGAACATTACTTGTTTTAAACTGGAAATAGAACTATTCAATTTTTGACTGTATATTTATTTTGTTTTATGAAAATTCAAATATTTGTTTGAAAATTTATGTACGTCACTAAAAGTTACCATTTCTGGTTAAAAATCAATAATCTTACTTGAAGCTTAATCTTTTTGGTTAAAACATGTTCAGGGGATTGTCCCTCGTTGTGCAGCGGGTTTTGTTTTTTCCCCATAACTTTTGATCGGCTCATCCGATTTAGACGGTTGAGGCACCATTCTGAGCACCATTTAGTCAAAAAAGCCACTAAAATGTTAAAAATGGGCACTAAATCCAATAGAAATTCAAAATTAGAAATCATTTCTTTCTTGTACAAGCTTTTAACAAGTTAGCTGCCAGACATAAACTCCAATAAATTAAAAACACCATTTTTGTTTAAAGTATTAGAACTTGCTCGAAAAGCATGAAATTTGGAAAATATAGTAGAATTGTATACAAAAATATATCTCTTTATCGTAAACTGCTCGAGTTGTTAAAATATTAAAAATTACAAAAACATATGAAATCACGATAAAAAATTCAAAAATTTATTTTTAACCAGGGCCATCTGTGTGTAAATTAATCTTAACGTGGTGAAATTAACGATGCTACATTTTAAAAAGATTCTGACTTAATTATTATTATTCGAAAAACAGTAAATAAAAGTAGCGAAATGCGGTAAATTAAAAAGAATTAACATTTTTCTATTTCTTGGTTGCTTTTTTGTATTCAGAAAAATATTGTCGGCGTTAGGTACAGAAAAGGATTCAATTTCAGAGATAACTTCTACTGCCGCAAAGATTCAAATCGGGAGGATAAAAACGGGATCCAGGAGTATTCAATATTTTTCACGTTACCACTGGATGAATGAAATTTTTCAATAATTTGAATGCAACACGGTAAAAATCTGGGTGCAGGGGGTACCAAATACACTGGAATCAATGGGGTCCGCGTGGTCTTGACTTGTATCGGTTCGAAAATGAAACTACGGTAGTTCAATTCTCTTGAAACCAGCTTGATTCGGCTAGCGAACGCCCGACATACCAATGTCGAGAGAACATTGCTTCTGCGTATGCAGGTCTACTAATCCAACAGAAACTGCTCGTCGCATCCAACGCTGGTATCACAGGAGTTCGGAAGAAGCAGGACAAGATGCAGTCGGTCGAGCTCGGGAGCGTTCGGGTCTAGCTAGTAGAACGCATCGTGTACTGCTTCTTCCGAACTTCTGTGATAGCAGCGGCGGACGAGACGAGCTCTTTCTGCTGGATTACTCTAGTCCATATTCCGCACAAGCAATGTTGTCTCGATACTGGTACGTCGGGCGTTCGCTAGCTGAATCAAGCTAGTCCCAAGAAAATTGTAATACCGTAGTTCCATTTTCGAACTGATACAAATCCAGTACACACGGCCAACATTGATTTCAGGGTATTTGGTACCCCCTGCATTTTGATTTTTTTCCGTGAAGTCTTCTTACAGGGTTTTTTGATGGATTTTTTAATGTGGCCGCCGGCCCGAGATAAGCTGGTAACTCAAGAAGAAAAAGTGACACTAGTGGCGGGCGCTGAAGCCTCGGAAGTTGTGACGTCCTCTTCAGCTGTCACATCCAGAGCCCTAACGTCGATGATGATGCGGCGCTGTCCTCTTAGCTTAGCTCCTTTTCCAACGTGGTCTCAGCTGCGTTCTCACAGTTTTGCATATCCTTTAAGAACTCATGCTCGCTAAAACAATCCAGATTATACGGGCATAAGCCCGCTTTTGCAAAGCCGGCCGTAATTTTTTTTTGGCTCAGTGCTAATTTCAAAGTTTCAGCGACCAGTCCAGCGATGTCAGCATTGTTCTTGATCCAGGTATTGCACTGGGATCTGTGAAAGGTCTTTACCGGCCCATACACAGAGACGTCACGTCAGGAGGCTGTAGTGTCAAATCATTATTTGCAGTCACATTCTAAGCTTCTACTGACAAGTGGGAAGCATGGTTATCCAGCAATAGCAGGACAAGCGCCTCTTTAGAATCCTTAATGCTGTGCGGAGTAAAATGTCGCATGAACACTTTTCATCCCACGAACTCTACCTTTTTCTTTCCACGCCCTATCCGACGCGTCTACTGAGATCTATGTCTTTGTATCTCTGACTCAATCTCTTACACTCACAATTTTCTATCTTTTTCTATCACTGACTATCCGTTGTGGTCCCATGGGCTTATCTTTTTCTATCTTTGTTGTTCACAAATGCCTATCTTTATCTATCCCAGACTACCCACTATCCACTATACATCATTTTAATTTCTATCCATTTAAATCTACTCAGAAATGTAGT
The DNA here is from genome assembly GCA_010014905.2 of Druon quercuslanigerum. Classification (NCBI taxonomy): domain Eukaryota; kingdom Metazoa; phylum Arthropoda; class Insecta; order Hymenoptera; family Cynipidae; genus Druon; species Druon quercuslanigerum. The sequence goes on along the minus strand of JAAAKG020086872.1, from coordinate 8,988 downwards.
ATTCTTATTTATTTCGAAAATAATCATATATGTAGAATTTGAAACTCACGCAAAATAGTACTAAATCAGCAAGGGTTTATATACCTAACAAAAAAGTCCTTAGCTTTACGACTTACTAGTCGAAGTTCGAACTCTGCAAAGGCATCTACTGATCCTCCAGTTATAGACGATGCAAATGATTTCACTTGTGTCTGACTTTTACAGTCAGCGACCTATTGGACACCGCCGCTACTAAGTCAGGGATGTACGTCAAGTAGCGTGCGCCTCGCTAAGGAAATAAGTGTATAAGCGGAGAATTTCGATGGATAGGAAGACTGGGATGCAAGAAGATAGAGCTATCGTATATTTCAGAAAATATAGAAATGGATTTACTTGGACATGAAAATAAGGATTAAAAAAGATAGACGAAATTTGTTATTGTCCAACGGATAGAAAAGGATAGAAGTAGATAAGTGTAGGATTGATTTAGATAGAAAGACTGGGATGCAAGAAGATAGGGCTATCTCATATTTCTGAAAGGATAGCAATGGATGGACTTGGATAGGAAAATAGGGATTTAAATAGTTAGACGAAATCTTAGATTGTCTAACGTATAGGAAAGGATAGAGGTAGGTAAGCTGTAGATTTCTTTAGATAGAAAGACTAGGAATCAGGAAGATAAGGCTATCTTACATTTTAGAAAAGAAAGAAAAGATTTTGGCTTGACTAACGGACATTAAAAGATATTCGTGGATAAATAAAGGATTAATTTAAAAAAAAAACACTAGAATAGGAGTTTGGAGTGGAAAGAAAAGGATGCATGTGGATAAGTAGCGGATATACATGGATACGAAGATTGGGATTCAAAAAAATAGAGGTGATTGTAGATTGGAAGGAAGATAGAAAATGATCGAAGGGATAGACCTAAGATCAAGATGGATACATCGGTTATTTCTATTTGAGTCTTAAAGATAGAAAATGATTACATCGGATAGAGACTCCTTCCATTTACTTCCAGCAGAGAAACTCCGGCAAGACATCTTACCGCGCGAATCGGCAAACCCAACGGCAACGAGAGAAACATTGTCGAAAAAGTTGGTCTGCATCTTCTTGCTAAAAAACAAAAAGGACTGTGACATGTTGTTGCCGATCGCATTCACAGCGAGTGTCATGGTCGCTATGATCCCATGTGTGGACGATGCAATCTGCCCCACTCGGCCGATTCACAGTGGGGCGAAACAAGTATCCGTGGACAAATCAATGTTTAGCCTACACTATTCATCCGATTTAAACTTTTTTTTATTAATTAAAATGTTAGCAATGGTTAGCTCATTGAAATTAATCGATTTTGTACAATATGTGAGAGAAATATATATTCCATTACCGCTAATTAAGAATAGATTCTTTTTGGTAATGATTTAAATATTTTTTGTAAACAAATTCACGGTTTGGCGATTTTTCAATGAATAGGCCTAATTTTTGTTTAGTGAATCAACTAGGGATGTCTTTTCTATGAATCTTTGCTATAATACATTAAAAATTGACAACAATTATTACTTCGTGAAAATAGTTCAAGTGGTTTCGTTCTTTTCTGGTTTTATGGTTTTGTGGATAACTGGATATACAACAGTTACTTGGATTAACGCAGTTTATTGTCAATTGCAGAGTAGGTACCGAAAATAACCTTATTTACAGCTCGCATGTCACCGTAATGCGTAAATGGTTGCGCATATGTCTGCTCGGGTGATTGCGCGGCGTGCGGGACAATCCGCACGCATGGGAGTCATTATGACATCATTGTGCACGCGTATTGTTATCTGGGTTAATAAACACGTCTATAATGAAGGGTGTTGCATAATCGGCGACACTCCCCTATACATAATAGTCATTGCTCTTCTTTTTACGAAATGTAAATTACTACACATTTTTCTTCTGTTTAAAATGTATGAATACAAATTATATTTCAGAAAGCACGCTATTCCACCTAGGATATAGGGTGATATTGCTGGACTGGCTCGAAAAGAGATCAAATTACCTTCCACAGAAGCAGAAGTTACTGCTCCTCAAGCAGACTTCTATGCAATCGCACATTTCCCTTAAGTTATTGCGGCATTAGATTGCATGCACATTCGAGTGCAGTCATTTGGTGGGGATGATGCCGAAGTATTTAGAAATAGAAAAGTATATTTTTCCTTAAATGTTCAAGGCACTTGTGATAGTGGCATGAAATTTACAAATATTGTGGCACGTTGGCTAGGAGCAGCTCATGATTGAACCATTTTTAGAAAATCTAGGCCATGCGCTCGATTGGAAGCGAGCGAGTTCAGAGATGCAATAATGTTGGGAGGTGAAGGTTATGTATTAAAAAATTACCTTATTATACCAATAAAGGACCCTGTAACTAAAGCCAAAAATTTATTCAATGAATTTCAAATAAGAACTCGTAAAAATTCGAACCTCTTTTAAATTTACGTTGGGACGAACTTTTAAACGAGGATCTTCATAATCGTTATAACCTGCCTGTCGATGATGCAAATGCACGTCGAAACATTATTGATCATTTTCAAAGCTTGATTGATTAAAAATAATGTATGTTCTGCATGAGCGGAAGTTTATATTGTATACAAACATGATGTTTCTCAATGTATAAATGTCTCATCCGATACCAGAAGAAGGGCTACTCCTGAATATAATTAATTAAATTATTATGCATTATTATACAATTAATATAATAATAATTAATGAATGTATTTAATAGACTATGGGTATAAGAAAATAAGGAGAGAAATATATTTACAAGCAGTTTTTATTGTTTTAGTATTTGTTTAAGTGTATACATATTTTTAAATAATCTATTATACATTATCAAAATATTGCGAAGGATGATGAAAATGTAAAATAATAAGTATTTATTTGAAGTATGCAGGAAAACCATTTTTAAATCGAAAAAACACAATTTAAAAAATAAAATTAGGTTGCTATTTTGAAATAATTTTCCAAGTTTTTAATATTATTGCAATTGTCCACATTCAAAAGATATTATAGTAGTAGTGAACTGTTTTTGGTTTATTTAACAACAATAACAAAAGAGACAGATTGAAATAATGTTCAAAGCTCAAAGCATTATTTCAACGCGCATTGCACAGCCATATATTTCAACATACATAAGAAAAAAAAATGTCTAGAAAACTTTATGACGGAAAACCAGGAGACTGCTTCAATTTCCAATTCTGTAATGATGCCTGCTTGAGGTTGCCAGATTATTTTGGCATGAAAACAAATTTTTTCATAAATCGTGAGCTGTTGAAGATAACCTTAAAATGTTGTAAAAACTGCTGACATATTTTTAAAAATGATGTAGTTTTTTGCCAAATACACATATTCGGTTGGTTTTATCTTTTTATGTTGTGAGGAATTCTTATCTCTATCGAATCAGTCGACTTAAATATCAACTTTTTAAAAATTGAGAGAGACGCGACGGTTTTTCTAAAAATGTTTAAACTCGTTTTTCTCGGAAAGGAGACATTTAAATTTCTTTCTATTTTTTTCTTTGTTGATTGCCGATAATACGGGCTACATATTCTCAAAGATTGGCTTTTGGTAAACAATTTCTTCTTATTGTAAAGAAACATTTTTCTACAAAAATTTTAATTTTTTCAAAAAATACCGAGAAAAGGAGTAAATATCGAGAAAAAAAGTTGTTCAGAAATGAATTTCCTTTAAAAAAAGCCTATTTGACTTTTTAATATATGGCATCACATCAATTTATAAACTTATTTACGCAATCATGATTATCTCAATCCGAATACATTACCGCCTCACGTACAATTAATTTAACTCTTTTTTTGGTATTTCGTTTTTTTAATATCTACATTGATATGGTACCACATATTAAAAAAGTAAAAGAGACTCATTTAAAGGGAATTTATTTGAAAACAACTGTTTCTTCGATATTTACTCGTGTATTCAGTAATTTTTGGAAAAACTAAAAATTTTCATTTAAAAAAAAATGTTTTTTTCAATAGAAACATATTTTTTACTAAAAGCCAAACTTATTAAATAAGCAGTACATATTATCGACAATACACACAAAAAATACAAAATTTTAAATGCGGCCTTTTCGAGAAAATCCATTTTTTAAATCTTCAGAGATACCTTCGCCATTTCCTCAATTTTTACAATGTTGATATTTTCCTAGGATTATTCGATACAGCTAAGAATTCCTCATCACGTGAAAGAAAAAACAATTGAATATCTATATTTTGTAAAAAAAACTACATAATTTCCTAAAATATTTTGGCGGTTTTTATGAAATTGTAAGGTTATCTGCAAAAACACCACATTGCATAATTTGAAATGGATCCAGTCACGATTCCTTGATTTTTCTTCAACGCAGTTCGTATTCTCTACCTGCCCATGTAGAAATGGCCCCATTTGTCCCCATTTCATGTAGGGCAGTAGTCAGCATCCCACTAGAATAACTGGACTAGTAATTTCTAATCAGGACCCTTTAGGGCACTGCTCATATTTTTTAATCCTGATGACTATAAAAACTATTTGAGTCTAGTTAGACCCTAATCCTGTATTTGAGCCAGAGGCTTTAGTTACTTCCTTATTAATATAGAAGAAGCAAAAAATGCTAGTCAGGCACTGGCAGCAAACTAAAATTTATATTCATCTGAAGCATCCGAGTATTTAACACTTATAACCAAGTGTTTTGAATACAAAAACGCACCTCCTAAATATTTATTAAATAAAGTTTATTTGTTTTCTTTAATTATTTAGATTTATTCATACAGAACCGGGGGTGTGACTATAACCAAAAAAAATTTACTTGCTAATTTGTTCACCTTTCACAGTAACTAATTTGTTGAAAACAAAGATAAAGTTGGTTTTAATATGTGAAATATAAGTAAAGCAATTAAATTTGTACTGTGTATGTGAAATACAGTAAAAAAGAATTAAAATAATCATTTGTCATAGTAACTCTAACATACCCTCTAAAATTATTGATCGGAAATTGGTTCGAATTAGAATATTTTAATTCATTTGTGTTTTTATTGAAAACTCCTTATGCACTTGTCATTACCATATTTTCATTTATACCATAGCTGAATGATGAACCCACCAGAAAACAGAGATATTCTAGAAGGGGGGTTAAATGGTATTTCCGTTAGGACTTCGCTAGAAATGTTAGGTAGAGCTCGACTTAAACGGCGGTAAAGAACTAGTCTGGGGCTCCCTGTTTTTCCCGATCAGTGCCCGATCAGAAATAGGAAAAGCTAGTCGGGGCCCTGCCAAATCCTGTTCACAATTTCTACATGGGTGTTTAACTAAACAGTTGGATCCTTAACTGCTGCTCGAACAATGTATTTCTCAGGATCTGCTTCTCCAGATCATTTTTCTCTGATGTCTCTTTTTTTTAATTTAAATAGTCCATTTTCAATTGAAATATGGCTCCAATGTTCTCTGGTGTTGATGGTTCACTAGCTCGTCTTTTGTTGTGCGGTTTACGCATTAATCGTTACCGGGCGATTTTATGCAGGCGACCCTGTTCCTTGACATTCGGCGTGTTTGCGGACGATGAGATCGGCAAAAGAGAAACCGTTTTCCTTCTTCAGCAATGCCGGTTTCCAATGAGACTAGTCATCTTCGTAATTTATTTTCTCCAATTAGGTAAAATATTGTCATGACACTGGAACGAATTTCATGCTTTTCCTGTTTGTCAAGAAGGTTCTATAGAAAAATTAACTGCGGCTACTGGCACATGTTCCCATTCCTTTGCAAAGCTTCCTGTTATTTGGTTAGTATTTACTGAAAAAACAGATAACTTTTTAATGAAAAATGAAATCATTTTATTTTTATTAAAAGAAATTAATCTTTAAACAAAACAAAAAAAAGAATTTTCGATCAAGTAGATGAATTTTTTACGAAACAGTTGCAGCATTACATTAAAAATGGAATAAATCCATTTTTATTAAAAGAAATTAATCTAGGGTCTAGGTGATTACAAAAAAAAAACATAAAGGACGTATTTCGAGTAAAGCCTCTATCAACCCCCCCACCCTTAATTTTTTATTATTTTCATATTTTGTTGTTTGAACTACAATTGAAATTTACAAATGTATATACTATTATAATATTTAACCCATTTGTGCGTTTAAGGTAAATGTTTGATTTATAGTTGATAAGAATAAAGTAACAAAATTTATGATTTAATATTGTAATTATCGGTTAATTACTACGTTCAACGGTTGCTAAGTGTAGCGTTTTTTAAAACTAAATTTTCAAATTATAAAAAAAATAAAAATGATCTTGATAATTAACTTTAAAAACTATGGTTTAGAGGTAGAGGGCGATAAAGGGCCTTATCGAAACCCCTCTTTTTCATTCAAAAATGCATTAGTTTTATTTTTATTAAAATAAAATAATCTGCAAGCAAAAAGAAAAAAAATTAGACAAATAAGTTAAATTTTTAATCAAATATTCGTAGATTTTTAAAAAAGATAAATTTTTAATAAAAAATGCAATAATTTAATTTTTACTAGAAGAAATTAGTCTTTAAGGAAAAATGAAAGAGTTTTTGGCAAAAAAACTTTCATTTTTATACAAATAGTTGCACTTTTTACTAAAATTAGATAATAAGGATTGTCACGGACGTAGGACAATGGCATGAGATTTCTTCAGCAAATAGCCCCTCGGAACAACCATGTGAAACAAAGTCTCATGGACAACAAGGTGTGGTGTCTCTGCACCCCAGTCGTTTTAAAAACATTACGAATGATTTATGGTGTAATATTGCTTTTAAGGTATTATCAACATTATGCAATTATTTAAAGAACTTTATAAATTATTTTCTGATAAATTATAACGAGAAATTTTCATTTCTTAGATATTTTTCAGTTTTAGGTAACACGAAGGCTATTTATACAGTCCCTAACGAAAAATATACTTTATAAAGTGTAATAAATTATAAAATCGCTTGCTGCAGTAACGTAAATTATATATTGAGGAAAAAATGCAGGTACGTAAAAATCATAATAAAAAAGAGCATACAAAAATACTTCAAAACGTGAAAAAAACATACCTTTTTGTTCGAGGGTTGAAAATAAGCGATAAATGTTCTTTCGTAAAAACTAAATTGTATAAATGGACAATTATTCGACAATTATTCCTCAGAGATGACTACAAGCCACTCGGTTTGTTAAGAAAGCTCATATGTATGTTCGTTTTTGTTCAATACCAAATTGATTCCAAACGTAAGCCACATTTCGCCAACTTCGACCAGTGGGACGGTCATCGAAAAAATGTTAGTTAAAATAACTTATCGCGAGAAAGTTGTTCACTATACTTCAATCAAGTTTTTCTGAAAATTTAAAGAAAATCGGTCGAAAATTGTGGAAATGGCAGCGAGTTGCAGTCAACCCACGCTCCGCTTATCGGCTTTTGTTCCTAAAGGTGGTCGCACAAGAAAATCCGTTGGCGTGCGCTGGAAACGTCTCACGGACGTGCCGTCCGTGCACGAACTCATAAAGACAACAAATTGCGTGCAAGCAGACGTCCCGCTGCGGTCCGAGCTCAAGGAGGTTGCAAGTTGTTGTGGATAGCGACGTACTTGGTTGCGTCAGTGGTCAGGCGGAAGCAGCAGGGCAGGTTGTATGTGATTGGCTGGTACGATTTGCTCGTGCACGGACGGCATGTCAGTGAGACGTGTCCAGCGCACTGAAAAGGATTTTCTTGTGCGAAAACCTTAAGCCACAAAGCAGCAGCGGCAAACAACAGCAAAACGCTTTAGGCGGCAGAATGTTTCAACTCTAATTCACTGCCATTTCCACAATTATTAATCGATTTTCTTCGAATGTTTAGAAAAGCTTTCTCAATGTATAATAAACAATTTTTTCGCGATAAGTTATTTTAACTAAGTTTTTTCGAAGACCTTCCCACTGCTTAAAGTTGGCGAAACGTGGTTTTCGTTTGGAATCAATTTGTTATTTTATGCTTCGGTCACATTTTTAACGATAGATTATCCCAATTGGACAATACTTCTACGCGGTTTCGAGCACTTATCGAGTTGTATCCGTCATCTCAATTGTTTACAAACAAATGAGATTTTTATTAAAACATTCATGTTTGTAAATTAAAAACCATATTTCTATAATAGAAATTTATGAATGAAAATTTTGACGTCACGGTTTTTAACCTCCATTTATAGCTGTGAGACTTTTTTCGATTTTTTTTTAATGAAACTTTAGGGGAATGTTTTTGACTACCAAAAGTCAGTTGTCATGAGTAAATAAGTATATTAGTTTTATTATTCAATGAATAGCATGTTGAACATAAATTCGATAATGATACTCATAATTGCGGTTCTGATATGAGCTATTCATATTTCAAAATTCTTTACATGAAAAAAGTACACTTCCAAATTAAATCTAAAATGGAAATTTTTTAAAGTAAAAGATTTTTGAATTACGCATTGCAAACTGAATGATAACAGAATGGATGATAAAAAGTTAAAAATATAAAGAACTTGTCAAAGCAAACTTGGAAAGATTTTTTTTCTAATAATTTCTCACATTCAACATCCAAAAATAAATTCACAGTCATTACTCAGTTTTCCCGGTCTCACACAGTTTCCGTTCATTTGCCGGTTTCCCGGTTCAGGGACCAACCTCCTTATTCCTAACTGTCCTAAAATCTAAATGTTGACCTCTGCCGTTTCTGCATTTCTTGAGAATGGTCGCCCCCCCCCACCTTATTGTATTCCCTCATTATTAGTACTTGCAGTTGAGCGCAATTGAATTTTATGGTGGTGCGATGAAGCGCATTTGAAGTGCTTCGGAATAAGCCTCAGAGTGTTTAAAAATATTAATTCGGACTCGAGATACGTGAAGCGTGTCACCAGCCCCCCCCCACCTTTTTGCACTCTCTTATTATCAGTACTTGCAGTTGAGCGCAATTGAATTTTTTGGTGGTGCGATGGAGCGCATTTGACGTGCTTCGGAATAA